>JAZGTK010022972.1:0-10100 GCA_036877625.1 Ambastaia sidthimunki | reverse complement strand
TTTGTATAGTTGGCGTTGTATAGTTGTATAGGAGAACAATTCGAGCAATCAAAACAAATTCTATAATTTTTTGTTGTGTGTGTCTATATTTTACACACCATTTTTCACTAAAATCAGACAAATTATGTAGGAGTTATAAAAAATTAGGCTTTCGATATAATTCAATATGGCAATAAAGAGGTTGCATTGATTAGGACCAATCTGGTATTATACTTGGACAAATCTACTAGAAAAATCTAGTACTTGGTCAAGCCAAAAAAACACCTAAAGAAATAAGTTGTGTAACAATGTGTTATTTCAATCACATAAGCATTTTTGTAAATTTTGTCTTATAACCATTAGGTGGTCAGGTCATGCCTATGAAGACGTTTACCAAGTGAATACACCAAAGCATGACCATGCATGACCTCATATCCCTTTTTGCAGTGTTCATGAATTTCACAAAAAGGAAAAACCTGTTAGACACAAGAGTATATGTATGTACCTCTTTACAGCAAGTGCTAGATGCTCCATTTCTGTGTTCAGTATTCGAATCTCTTTGATAAAGTTGAGGAGAACTCTTTCATACTGTGGGACCATTCTGGGCTCCATCAGACTGATGTTGAGGTAGAGGGTCGATACCTGGTCAATCCTTCACACAAACATATAACCTTTATTTTTAAATGTTTACGGCATAGTACATGTTCCACACTCTAGAAATTAATGTTAGAAATTCTAATGAAATTCTAAAAAAAAGTTAGAAATTCTAAATTTAACCAATTTTAAATTCTGCACTATTTAGTTCACTATTAATACTCACATCCAGATGTTAACCTTGCTTACATTGAAACACACACAAACCAAATGCTCTTTGGTAAGTCCTCTTTGGTACTTGTTTATACCATGTTAGTATAATACAAATTATCAGGTTTTGCACAAACTTTATATACTGTATATTTGGAGTCCATGCCAGCTCAAGTCTATGAAAATCATTAAAGCAAAAGGGGGACATACCAAATGTAAACACATTTTAAAATTAAATTCTAAAAAGTCTATTTTTATGCTGAATATGACTAAAATGTGGATACTAAACATCTTATGACAAATCTCTACTGCATACTCCACATTTTTGAAAAACATTTGTCCTGTCTTGTTTATTTGTTGAGGCTGGTAGTAAATAAGGTTTATTTTAAGAAGAATCATGTGTTGTTCAGACAATTAGCCACCAAACATATTCTATTACCAGCATGACCTAGAAAGGAGGGTGCCAAGTTATATATTAACTGAAGGGGTTTGATCCACATGACTTTGGTGTTCTCCTTTATAGAGTAGCAGTGGTGACATTCAATGACATGACTGATGAGTGAAATAAGAGGAGTATTGAGAGGATACACTAATCGATGTTCTGTCAGCATAAGCATGACTTGATGCTGATGTGTCTCATGTCAAGCCTCTGGTTAGAATCAATGCCAGTCCTGTCATGAGATACATCAAACTACATTTATAGACACTCTACAGACACTGTTGGATGCGAACAAAATTGGAAATGAATTCAGCTGGATTCTGACACCACTGTTCTCCACAAAGCTGTTAGGTAGTTGATTGGACTTAGTTTAAAATTGACAATTTTTGCAACATAGACACAGATATTTAGGCTAATTTAATCAACATTTAAACTGATCCTGAGATGAACAAAATTAACATTATTATACATCAACATTATTGTCAGTTGGCTTTTGAAAACCTGTGACTATGTGACCTTGTAAATGTCCAACATTTATACTTAGCTATTTACACTACAAAACATAGTGATAACAAAAACTACAAATGATGTAATTCCTACATAGAGGCAGGTTCAATAATTAGTGAATTTTACTTCAAATGCATTGTATAAAAAGGTGACCTTTAACAAGTAACACCTACATCAACCAAACAACAGCTAACGTCAAATAGGATAAACGAAGTTTTAAATGTTACAAACAGACTACCTAAGAACTTGGAAAGATTTAATGAACTTAAGCCAACTTCAACTTGCAGATTAAGGAAAACATGATTGGAAATGTGCACAGTCTGATAACCCAAAATTAGGTCAAATATATTTAGTTATTATAATTACAATTATAATTAACTATAAACACTAGGTATAATTATAATTATTTAAGTTATAAAACGTTACTATTTACAGGTATTTGTTTATTATATTTCAAGTTTTTTACATGGCGTAAATCGCATGTCCTATGCTTTATATTACCTGGGAATGAATTTCACCTGATCCTCCAGGCGGGATTTAAAGTCCTTCCAGGCTACAGAGAAACTTTCCCCGGCGTTTTCACCGATCAGGTCCTGGTCCAGCAAGTGTGACTCCTGAAATCCGTTAATAAACTCCTCCAGATTGATCGTGCCGTCTTTGTCGGTGTCAAGTTTTAAGAATATTGAATCTATCTCTGTGGATCGGACGTGCAGATCGGAACATATTTTTACAAACTCACATTTCTCGATGTGTCCAGACCGATTCACATCACATGCGTGGAAGAGCTCACGGAGTTTCTCCTTTTGCTCTTCAGATGCCATGACTGCTCAAGAGTGTTATTAATCACCAAACATTGTGAGTGTGACTTTTAAGATGTTTTGACCTTGTGGTTTCATGCTTGTGTACTGGTTCTTTGAGTTTGGTGCGTGGATAAACGCCCCTTACACAAACTATTCAGGGAATTGCGTTAAGTAAACAAGTGATATCTCGGTCAACTCAGCTGCAAGTGATCACCGATTGCTTGAAACATTCTGTTACGTCTCGTCAATCTGCAGTAGATGAGGTGTAAGATAGCAATTACCAAACATTAAGCAGACACTCTGACTGCTTAGTATTAATAATAATGACAACAACAACAATAATAAAATTGATAGTTCCGGTTATTAATGATGATTGGTTAAGCCGCGCTGGAGCCGTTGTACAGCAATATATTCTATAGACATACACCTGTGACCTCAATAACTGAGTATTACTGCGCCGCTGTGTTTGTAAGTTGGCCGAAGAATAGCGTAATATTTTACGACCAATGTCGTCACTTTTTTGTTGCTCTGTCTTTATTTATTTTTGAAAATTCTATGTTCTAAATTCATTGTAAACCATGCATTCTTATGGAATATTGCTTTACCATTCTTTAATAAAGAATGTAAAACATTTTTTAAGAAAATGTATTCCCCCAGTCTAGTAATTTTGTAGTAATTGTGGCATTTTATAGGACACACTTTTAAATTTTAATCCATGGTTCACTAACTCTCTCCAAAGTACTAAAGTATTTTCTGATTTGCTCTTGTTTTTTTTCTTGCATATATCAGTCTATTTTAGCTTTTTATATCGGCGTGTTAAAGGGTTTTTCAGAGTGTGGGGTGCGCATCACCAGGGGGCGCCAAAGCACGCCAGGGGAGGCGCTCATAAGGGTTAAAAATAGTTAGGCCACGTTTGTTCATACAGCAGCAGAATACGGTTGTAAGCCCTGAATTTTAGTCCTTAATATAAGAGGGTTGGGTCAGGACTCGGCCACTGGACTCTGTGCTTTCGTTATGTCACAGTCATTTTCCATCATTCTCTCCTGGGCTGTTTGACTGCGTCATTCAAAGAAACACAGAGTGTGATGGGCTTAATATTAGTTTGTAACTTGCACTACACGAGAACGACAACAAAGGAAACAAAAGCGATGTAAAGTCAAAATTAAATAAACTAATGGCAAATATAAGCTTCTTGAACAGGAAAAATATTGCTATGTAATTTAATAACAAAATGCACAATGCAATTTGATAACAAAACACTAGATGGAAACAAAAATAAAAATATTTTAGTCCACCCAAAAACAAACATTTATGGATTACATTAGGTGACATTGTTTTATTAAAATGGATATCAATGTGTACACACACACAGGCACTGTTTATGCTCTAAAACCAATGATGTTGCATTTAAACCTGATAAAATGGCTATGGGTTAAATGCAACATCATTGGTTCAAAATTCAGATCAAGGTTCATGTTGTATTTATTTCAAACACTAAATGAAATTATAAATATTTGCATTTACAGGCATTTTCATGAATGCCTGTACATCTTTTCCCTCATGTATCACTGCCATTACTGCATCATACAACAGAAAGCTCCCTGCACCCTATTTTGATAAAAGTGCCTACATTAATTAAATGTTGTTTAAAAGTTAGTCATTTTAAACTGTACATCATGTGTATTAAACACAGCACTAATTATGGTTCAAAATAATCTCATTGTGCCATTAACTATATGAACAATTCTTTGCAGTTGTTTAGCTGTGCAAATTGCCTATACAACCCAGCAGAAACAGCACAAATAAGACAAAACATGAAGGATAGAGAGCAAGACAAAGGGTGAAGAGACGGTAAATGAAAAACACTGGCTAAAGAGATGCATATGAGTGGGAGGGCTGACAGAGAGGGGAAAAGTGAAAGAGCATTAAATTAAAAGTGAGCAAAATCATAGTTAGACAACATGGTTTAGTGTTCTCTCTTGCCTTGCTTGGGCTGTCAGTGCTTTAAATTGAAAAACTCATACAAACATCTGTGTGCGTGTGTATGTGTGTTATGCATGAATGATGAGTGAAACTAATGTGCGCCACACCACAGCAATTGTCTGTCTGAAATGTCCTTCTGCGTGCGTGTCCGAGAATGGACACACACATTTCTCATCAGTATGTGTCTGCATGTGTGTCAAACGCTGGGCTGCTCTGCCTCGGGTCCCTTCAAGCTCCAGTCTTCTAGTTCCACTGTTCGCACTGCTTTAGTCTGAGGACAGACATGATCTCTACCCTCTCCTGCTGGAGCATGGCTGCTGTTGCTCAGCCCTGGCAAACCTCTGGCCTCCGTGAGTGCAGCTGAAAAAATTCTGCCTCTCCCTGGAAGGTAAGTCCAGCCTGAAGGCTTTTGGAGGGAAATGTTTTATGCTCACATTACTAAATTTAAAGGATTTCTCCCTTAATATTTTTCAGATTAATTATTCAGCATGTTTTATATGCAAAAAAGCATAATATGTAAAAGCAAATGTGCCAGGGGTCAAGTGTACCATGCAGTATACATGCATTTTCATAAATGAATTACCATAAAGTACAGAAATTTTGTTTAACAATACTGACCTTGTTTGGATTTTTCAAATTTTTACCTGTTAACTTTGATGTGAAAGTTATTTAAAAGCAATTTCTTTATCATCTGAACTGTAGACAATTTACTAGACAAATGTTTTATCTCGTCTTTGTTTATTGGGGCATTGGTTTGCACATGACGTTACTTGAATAAACATGTTGGCATCTAGCCTGGACGTTGTGACATAAGCAACATTTGCTAAATGCTTCCTGACTGCCGACTTGTGTCACCATCTCCTAAAAAATACATATTTTTAGAGATTTTCTCTAAGACTATACCCTGTCATCTCAGCAAGTCTTAACGGTTACCAACCACTTATAAAGGAATTAAATTTGATTGCATAGCACATTGAGATAAAATATTATCATTCTATTATTATGTTTAAATCCTAAAAGCACTTACCAATGCTGATATGATTACAGACCAAGCCTGATGTTATTTCATTATTATAGCCTATTAATGTCATTTCAAGGTCATCTCATATTTTGAGGCACATGACCACATAAGGCTGATGAGAGTTTTGGGAAAACTGGTAATGATATACTATAATACTTTTTGCATGTTTATAAGCAAATAATAAAGAGATTCTAGTGAGATTTATAGGGGATTTAGCTGACAAGGTCACAGAATATTATCTGTTGGCCTATTTTAAAGCAAATCATGTCTCCGTTTGAAAGTAGCTCATGATTTAATACAAACAGTCTTAAAATAAATACAATGAGGGATTTTGAAGGGATTAAAAAACATGTTAAACACAAATGAATGCATATACAGAAATATACAGTTTTTTTTGTGCCTTATAAAGCCAGATGTGACTGTGACTTGAACTGTCCATGAGAAAAATCACAAATTAATATTGCATTTGTTTTTCTCAGACAGTATTGAAATTAAACAAAGCACAAAGGGAGACCTTATACAATTTGATATAAATGAAGAACTAATTCTTAAACCACTTCCCAGTGAGCATTAGAGTCAATGCCAAAGAACTTTAAAACACTTGCTCTTAGCAAGACACAAAAGGCAATTACTAGAAATTAAAGTGCCACTGTACAACCCTCCAAGATCCAAATGATTGTTCCCAGGGAGGCAGTAATGACAACATTTTCAAAACGGCTTGGATAGAAGCTGAAGAAACAGAGATAAAGATGCAGAGATAGTTATAATAATAATGCTCCTGAGTGTTTATGGATTAGCTCTCAGAAGTGGTGAGAGACTTGTCAATAATTTACTGATTCAGATCAGAACATAATTACCCATCATAATAGTTTGTTGCCAGAGGACACTGAGCTGTTTAGAACCAACCTATATTTGTGCAATGCAATTCTGGTTAGTTTAACCTATAAAGAATTTAAGTGTTTTATGACTGCACTTCTTTCCTATTTTGCCTCATTGTTGGTTTGTGATTGTCATGTGTTTGTCAAAAAACATGTCAGCTTCTATGCCCAGATATACTGTAGCATTTCTTTAAAGTAAATAACTTTCCTGACATCTATATAAGCATCCTAGAACAAAGATATTTGATTATGCATTTGGCAACTACAGTAGATTCAAGATACTGTATACTGTCTTTCAGCTGCGTAGGCAAACAGATCACTCACATTAGTGTGCAGCATGCTCTGGAGGGACACTATATAACAGAAATACTGTAGTTAATGTGCAGGAGATAACCATTATCAATGTTTCTGCAAGCACATTATACCCTTATTAGACTACAGGTGTCAATGTATAGTATTTTCTAGTCTCAGTTTATTATGTGCCATGTAATTTTCTAAATAATCAAAATTGTAAAGCAAACCTTTTATTTAAAATCTGTATAAATGTTAAAACTGATTTTAAAGTCGTCTGCTGCATTCTGTTTCCTCATGTTTTCATATTTGTTTACTAATGTAACTTTCATTGTATTTCATTTACATTCTGTTCAGGTCATGAGGGAAGAAACTGTTTTGGTGCTTTGGTGTTTTTGATAGAATTACTCTTTTTATACAGTTGCTCAGTGTACACTGGGTAATGAGCCTGAAGAGAGAGACTTCAAGCATACATGAGGGAAGGGTACAGAATCTTCTCCTACTTGCAGTATTGTTTCATAAATTTAACAACTGTAAGATGTTAATAATACCTAACAGACCATATATAGCTAACACTTTGAATATGCCCTCTTTGTTTTTCCAGTTTAATGTTTTAATTTATCTTACATTCTGTACCCAAGATGCTTGCTGGAGTGTGGCCTTTTTTAGCGCTAAAAAGTATTATTTTCGAATTCTATAAATTATCAGAAGATAAAAGTTAAAATTTGTCCTGGAGTCAAATAAATATATTTTATTCTTAATGCACCCATGTTTAGTCAACTGAAAAAAGAACAGAAAATTATTGGTCACAGGTTTAGATTTCAAAGAAGCTAACAAAGATCATGATAATTAACAACAGTGTGTTGGACAGTGTTTTTGCTGGATTTGGCTGTCAACATTAGTTAAAAATAATGGTCTTCTCTGTATAGTCCTCTGCTAACCTAAAATGCAATACATACAATTTATATTTAGCTTCCACTACATTTGATACATTCTAATACATGATAACGTTTTGAACCATGTGATATGGACGTGGACTTTAAGCAAATTTGTAATAGTTAATTGTTAAATCCATTGTACAAAAGGCCTTCCTAGAATTCCTTGTTCATACTCATATTCACAAGATGCTCTTTGGAACTGATCTCCAAAAGTTAAAGATGAAACCTTAATTAATTGTGACTGGTAATCTGGCTATTTTTCTTTCCCCAGTTAACTGATAAATAAGTGGCTAAATCTCAAATGTAATGAACTCACTGTAAAAAAAAGTCCTCCGATTCTATCATAAAAGCCCCCAGCTCACTTATGAATGGTTAATACTTGTTCTTATTTTAACAGAGCTTTAGCTTTATCACTTTTCCATAGTTCATCTAAACTTTCTGTCTTGTCTTTCATCTTCTCTTTAGATGGGAAATACCTCCGAAACTAGCCATTTTGTTTCCACAATCCCAAAGGAGCATGATGTCTTCATGGGTTCCTTATACACAATCTTCTGTGAGTCACTGACAACTGATAATTTAAATTGATGAGTCTTATTTATTTGACAAACAAAACACTTAGGGGAGAGAGATGCTGAAATGGATTGATCTGCCTTTTTCGTGTGTGTGTGTGTGTGTTCATGACTTGCAGTGTGTGTTCACTCCTCACCAGAGATGGGTTTTGGGTATGGGTTATGTTCATAAAAAAAAACATGTCACTTTCAAAACATTAAAGCTCTCTGTGTGTAGTTGCACAATATGGCACTAACCTTATTGACCCAATAAACTGCCTCCAAATCTATAAACGGAAGTTGCATTGAAAATGATGCTACATCATGGTGTTTACGCTATGCCAGCTGCTATGCCAGCTGTCTTCAGAGAACCCTTTGTTTTGTGTGTGTTGCCATCTATGCAGGCTGTCTGTCCAAAAAAAAAGAGGAAAAAAAGAGATATTATCGATGTCTAAAATTAGAAGGAGTGCTCTAATCCCCTCCCTAAATATGCCTCATGAGTTTGTTTTGAGTGCTTTGGGGAAGAACATGCCACCCTTGCTCTTAAATCCAGCAGTTATGTGCACTGTGAGCACTTTACAATTAAAGTGCTCCCTTTCTCTTGCTGTCTCACCAGAACAATAGGTCCTAGCTTCTGCTTCCGAGGCCTGCCCTGGCATTTCTTTATACCGGACACGGCATCTCCTGTTTCAGCGGTGATGGAGATTAAAAGCGGCACCTCTGAAAGCTCCTCCTGTGATGATAAAGTGTACAGGGAGTTACTTGGTGGTGACTCGTGCAGTGGCCAGATTACAACTAGACTGGCCACAGGAGCAAGAGATCCCCAGGCGCTCAAAGCTAGAGGACCGTTGTTTGTCCGGAGGCTATTGGGAGGGGCCTCAGTGACCGTCTCCTCCATTTTTTAAAGGATAAGATAACTTGTTCATGGGGGAAACCTTATTCATTATGTGTCTTTGAGCCCTCTATGTTGATGTATTTGACTATAGTCAATGCAGGAGCATGTGGCAATAAGATGACACCCCAGGCAGAAGAGACGCTGGCTGGCTATCTCTCTCCTTGGAGCTCATCATCCCTGAAGAGACTACGCTCCCCACCAAGCCATGCATACTGTAAAAAATTGCTGTTAATTTACAGCAAAATTTTAGCAGTATAATCCTGTTATGTTTAAAAGCAGTGCATTGGTGTTTTTTTTACGGTTGGTGAAATGACGTAGGCAAAATTTAATGGTATTTTACCATATTTATCGCACGAAGGCAAGAAAACCGTAATTACCAGTATTTTGGGAACAGAAAACTGAGGCGAGCATGTGGATTTTCATCTTTATACTGTGACTTAACAGGTGAGTGCACATTTGCCTTGCTCCTTTTACACAGAATACACGTTTGCAATTGCAGATAACTGTAATAATTGTGTATGTTGATATTGCAACTGTTTTATAACTGTTAAGTTAACTGTTTTTATACATTAGCAGACGCTTTTTTCATTTCAGTGCTTATCTCGTCAACTTTCTATCAGCGTCGTAGAGTGAAGCTGGATATTCCCTGATTACAAGGTGAGTTTAATCAAACATGATATACTGTAAACTCGTCTGCAAAGTAAGCCTTTAAACACCGTAGTAAAAAAGTAATTTTGATGTCTCTGTAGCATGCTAAAACGATAGTCATCGTGTTTGCTATCTTTTCATTTATTGCCTACAGCTTCAATGTGTATTAGACAACGTTAATTTCGGTAACAGCCGAGCCCAGAATAAGATTGTTCTCATTTGTACGTAACTGTATTCGGAGGGTAGTTTTTCTTTACTAGTGTTAATGTTGGCTGTATTTTGGATTGCTTCGATCCAAGTTAGTTTGATAGAATAAGTTACATGTAAGAATCATTCCTGTACAAAAGTCTAGTGTTGTTGGTTTGTATT
>JAZGTK010022971.1:0-10101 GCA_036877625.1 Ambastaia sidthimunki | reverse complement strand
ATATGTACCAGTTGTTTCGCAGCTTGGCGTACATTCACTCATACGGGATCTGTCATCGAGACATCAAACCTCAGAACCTCCTGCTGGACCCGGAGACGGCCGTTCTGAAGCTCTGTGACTTCGGGAGGTAAGAAGAGGAAATCTGATTCAATTTCACCTCAGTGTTTACTTGTAGATTATATCAGTTGTAATGATTTATCTAGCTAGCAGGCTAGAATTAGACGTATTTTAGTGGTGGCATGTGAATGCTCATATAAGACACTGAAATGTTTTGCTTTTGTGAATACTGTACATTTACTGCAAGCGGCATCTGGCAGTTTACCAGGATTCCTGGGTGAAAGTTGCTGTTTCACAGATCAAATCCAAAACTAGCTTTGATTTAACTGCTAAGTTCTGTGTTTTCAAATAATGTTTTTGTTCCTTTGATGTTGGTGTTCAGCTGTTTGGCAGTACAACCACCCACACTGATAACTATCATGACTTTATACTGCTCTGCAGATAATGGACATTATATCACTTCTAATGATGGTGGCTGTTTTGGTTTGAATTTGCCTTGGAGTAATTTCTCGTTATCTCTAATTCTCTCTCTCTCTCTCTCTGACTCCCGCAGTGCTAAGCAGCTGGTGCGAGGTGAACCTAACGTTTCCTACATCTGCTCACGCTACTACAGAGCGCCTGAGCTCATCTTTGGAGCCACAGATTATACATCCAGCATAGGTGCAGTATTCTGATGCCTTCTTTCCTGCAAAGTCAGATGAGATTTTCTGTCTTGATATCTGAGACTTTAAGCTTGGAAGACACATGAGGAAAATTTCTCATTAGTTCAACTGATAGAACATTGAATTTGCAGTGCAAAGGTCATGGGTTTGATTGCCTGGCAGCCATATGTTCTTTGTGTCCTTACAGATATTTGGTCAGCTGGTTGTGTTCTAGCAGAACTGCTTCTGGGACAGCCAATATTTCCTGGTGACAGTGGCGTTGATCAGCTGGTTGAAATCATCAAGGTATGAGTGTGAGATCTTCAGTTAAACAGAATCAGATGTGAACAGAAACATCACACAGATATCACGTTGGGAACGTTTCTTTGAGGTTGCTTGGGTTGTGTTTGGGAGGAACAGGAAAAGCCTCAATATATCCAGACTTCAGTTTTCTCCTCAAGAGTAAAAGCAGCTACAGAATAACGGTTGTGAATCTTCTTCAGGTGTTGGGAACACCAACAAGAGAACAGATCAGAGAGATGAACCCCAACTACACCGAGTTCAAGTTTCCACAGATTAAGGCTCATCCCTGGACTAAGGTTAGTGTATATAATGTATAAGGTTTATATACTTTGAGATCACACTATATATACATATCTGTGTGTTGTATATGTATATTTGATCTGTATGTATAAGTATGTGTGTAGTTCAGAGATATGTGTCTCTAAAGTTATCAGTAAGTGTGTGGATGTTTAGCTGACTGAACACAGCTTTGAAACGTCTCATGTTGATGTGTGGCAGGTCTTCCGGCCCCGGACCCCTCCGGATGCGATCGCTCTGTGTTCTCGGTTGTTGGAATACACCCCCACGGCCCGCCTCACCCCTCTGGAGGCGTGTGCTCACACTTTCTTCGACGAACTCCGTGAGCCGACCCTAAAGCTCCCGAGCGGAAGAGAAAGACCCGTGCTCTTTAATTTCACTACACAGGGTGCGTTTCATACATTACACTTCTGAAAAACACACTGACTTTCTTTCTCTAAAATCTTTTACATTTTATTGCTCAAAGGAATATTTATTACTGTCTACACAGGCAATACACACAGCAGCCAGAAAAGAATAGGTTTTTATTCAAAGCTAACAAACTTATTTTTGTAAAAAGTGTTAAAAAAAAAGTGTTGCTTGAAAAGTTATTTGAAATAGCTTTTAATGAGATAAATGCCCCTTGCTTTGCCTTTAATTTGATGACATACATTTTTAATTGTGTTTTTTAATACTTTTGGGGTCATTGCATGTACCTGTATTTGTTGAAAACACACAGTATGTATTGGTAGCATTTATGTAGTGTTTAATAATAGTTTTGCTCTGTATATGATGTACTACAGTGTTGTCTGTTGGATTTATTCCTCAGAGTTGTCCGGTAACCCTGAGCTGACCTCCATTCTCATCCCCACACATGCTCAAAATCAGCTGGAAAACTCCACAGCCTCGGCTGTGACAGGTTACTCTCGCTTTCTTCTAAATCCCAGGATGTGTTTCACAAGCCGCGGCATCTCTTACGTGAATCAGTGTCTCTGTGTTTTGTTCCAGGTGCCAACAGTGGCGACTGTGGAACAAACGCCAACGCTGCCTCGCCCGGCCCCAATGCTTCAACCTGAACCCTCCCACCAGCCGATGGGCCAATTACACACGCTGCTGCTTATTAACCACGCCCACTCTCTGGAGTCAGGGGCGTGGCTAAAACATAACAAAAGCTCATATGATGGACACACCAAACAAACCTTCCCCTGGTCCTTTATCATTGTCTTATTTTTATTATTTATTTGCTTTAAAGGACAGTAATGAGGGCTTGGAAACATCACCTCAGGACTGTATGTGGTGATCTTATATACTGAAATGATTATATATGTAACCATATAATATATATAATCATTATATATGCTCTTATATAAGCAGTTACACCTACAAATATGTTTTCACATGTCTACTTTGACATTTTTTAAGGAAAACTGTACACTGTATCTGCTGTTTTACAACCATACCAACATTGGCCCCCTCCTGGTGACATTCGTCCACCGTTACCAGGCCCGCAGGCCCAGAGATGGATCTGTGACTGAAGTGATAAGACTATGATGGATCCATCTGAGATGGATCTGTGACTGAAGAGCTGACACGTGTCACAGGACTCCCCAAGTCGGGCTGAGTTCGGTAGGGCCTAGAGCTTTAACTAAGAAGTGGAATACTTGAAAGATGGTCTCTGATTGAAGAACCAATCGCAGAGCGCTTTAATGGCACGGACAGATTTCCAGGGTTTGCGTGCGTTCAGCAAGCTAGATGAAATACATGCTAATGACTTCTGCGGTTGGCTGAGTTTTGGGTTGATATGTTGTGAGCTTCAGTTACATGCAACGGTGTTCACGTATATTTCTGTTAAACCACTTTTGATGGAGTGACACCCCCCTCATTTCCTCTCTTCCTCCTGCTCGTCTTCCTCCCTGTTTCCTGTTGTATATTCACACTGTACCTCACCAAACTGTACAAACGTACTGTCAGCACACACATGATGGATCATTTCCTGCGTGTGTGTGTGTGCATGCTGAACGTCTTTGTGTAGAATTACTGTATGCTGAAACTTAAACTGTTAGTGAGCTGCAAGAAAACTAGCACGAACATGATAATCAGGACATTGAAACTAGACACATGAACTGATTTTTCTCCTTCCTCATAGACTCTGAATGGCTGACCCTAAATTCCAGCTACAATGATGACATAGTTTGTATCTCTTATTGTCTCCTCTGTACCACATTGAATCTTAGCAGGAAGCAATGACTCAAAATTATATCAACTCCATAACCATCTGAACTGATCTAACACATCCTGTCAACAAGCAGAAAGCAGTCTGTGTTGAGATGCGAGTGCTTTGTTTAGACCCCCTTTGCATCCTTTTGTCGTCATTTTGCCGTGTTCTCTTTAGCACCCTCTAGTGTTTGTGGAGGTGAACAACTGAAGCTGTGTCAATCAGCACAAGAGCAACTTGAGGCTGTTTCTAACAGACGCCTCGTATAAGTGCTGTCGAAAGAATATTATGCTCGTTTTAATCGCTGTTAACGGTGTAACTCGTCTGAGCCCTTCCAAATGGTTTCTACCAACTGTTAGAACTGCAGTTACCTTTCAGATTGAATGTGGTGTTGTATGAACGTACTACCATTATAAATAGTATGTATTAAATAATCATTTGTTTAGATAATCTATGCTTGTCTTATAGGAAGAAGTTTGAATTTTAACTGCTAAGCTGTTTGCTCAGATCAAAGATGAATGACTGACGTTTACTTTTTATACTTTTAAATTAAAGTGAAACTTTAAGAACTTTGATTTGATTTTGTATGTTTTCACATTACTGGGTATTGATCATTTTCTTTTACTTTTTTATCATTTTAAACAAGAAGGGAATATTTTTTGGGGTCCTTGTGGAGATAAAACATGTTTATCAGCACTTATGTTTTATCAGCTGTTTTATGTCATGTAAACTATGTAAAAGTATCTGTTTTAAAGGACACCAGCAGTCTGCTCTTTCAGGAAGACTCGTGTCTCTTTTTCTCAGCACAGTTTAATAGAGTCACTTGAGAAATTATCAGATGCATGTGTACAATAAAAGGGAAGACAAAACTATATGTACAGACGCGTTTGATTCAGAGCAGACACAAGCAGACACAAGAGTCAACTTGACAGTGAACAAAACACGTAAAACAGCACTTGAATGTCTGACTTTTGCTTCATACTGTTTATGTTTGTTTTCTCTGTTGAAGGTCTGCTAAAGTCTCGTGTACAAACTACATTCTGTGTGTTCTGCTTCACTGGAGTCATCAGATATTGCTTTAAATAAACAGTAGACTTCACACAATCAAACCTTTACTCTCTGTTTCTCATTGCTAAAAAGCATTAATTGCTGTTTTTTGTATTTGTCAGTTTTGAAATTAAATGATTTTATTGCAGGTTCTTAAATCAAAACGTTTCATGAGGTATGAAATGATGGACAGTATGTTGCAAAGAAACAACAGCTAAATTGAATTTGCCACCATATGACGCTGGTGTTGTTTATTATATTGATATATATTAAAATGTCTTGCATCAGATATTAAAATCTTGTATCATATTTGTGAATGAAGCCTTTGTGCTTTTCGCAAGTAACAGTGTAACAGTAAAGCAGCTGACAAAATATAACAAATCTGAACTAAATGTAACAAAAAATAATGTTCTTTTAATTATTATCAGACAGTATTAATTGTTATTAATAATTAGTATTAATGAATAAATAAATGAATAAATTACTTGATACAGATATACGGCAGTTAAAAAACAAATAAAGAGTAAAGACGGATTAATATCACGGCGCCATCTATTGACCAGAGTTTGTCTAATGTTTGCTCTTCGTTTCCTTTTTTAAAAACACTAAAAACTCTAATATCTCAATGAATAAGACAGATTTAAATAAACCAGAGGGGATAAATTTTAGGTTAAAAAAATAAAATGAAATAAAAACACCATGAGATTTTCTGACGTCCATCTCTCGGCATGGAAGACCCATTCCCACAAGAACACTAATAAAAGCCTAACTTTTCTAGTAAAACATATAGCTTATATAGTTCTCTCTTATGTGTAATTTCATGTAAAATAATGTAAAATACACGTGTGTTGTTTTAATAAACGCGCAGTGTGTTTAGCGCTTTAAACTCAATGAAGATACTGTTATTCTCTTAACAATTCTCTTTATAGTTTTTAGAGTCTGTCTGTTGTTGAGCATTATTTACTCTTTTCTTGCTACTGATTTAATATTGTGTGCATGTGACATTTTGGTGGTTGGAAAGCAGAGCATGTTGTATTAAAATATTCTATGTACTATATACAACAGCACGTATAATGATATAACACTTAAACACTGTGGAGACTTAATGAGACATAAACCAGACAGACAGTTACGAGAAAATTACAGTTTCCAAATGAGTTTTACCCTCAGAAAGAAATTGGTGTAAGTTAAAGATAATGAAAAGAAAAACGTTTCTGATTTAAGAAAGAATAGTTTTTTATTTTTGACTAATAAATATTTGGTCTTTCAAGGCACTTTCAACACAAGGCCAATAAGTACTTCGTCGTGTGACGGATAAGCTCAGTTTAAAATGATCTTACAACAAAGTTAGACACATAGCTGCTCTACAAGAGCACGTCAATATACAAACACTCAAATATACACGAGTTTCATTCCATCCTTTTCCTTATCTGAGGAATGATTTAGATTTACCGATGATTGAATTATTAAATGTGACCATCAGAAAATAACTTCGCATTACAGTGCTTACGTTACATTTGCCTAACTGATTAATTCATCACTAAACCAATAATAATAACTTTATTTAAGCAGTTTCTCAAACTAAATACATGTTATTCATTAGTTTATCTTAGCACTCAGTTATGTAATTTCAGCGTAACATAAACACTGCAATATAAAGAATATAAAGGGCTTTTGTACAATAACGTGCCCTTTAATGTGAATGAGTTTCACGTTATTTATTTGTACACACTGGCATGTGTTACACATGCGCGCATGGCGGAGATCATTTAAAGTCTTTAAAATCATTCCGAGTTTGGAAAGAAAACATCAGGTAAAAGTTTTTTAAGACAAATAATACATTCCATAGGACACGGGTCCGTTAAACAGTCCTGGCATCGGTACCGGCCGTGGGAAAGTGGCTGGAGGTCCATACAGAGATGATGGAGATCCCAGAGGGAACGGCAGCGCGAACGGGGCCAGAATCGGTTTGGAGGCGCATTTGAACTTTTCCAGCTCGGCCTCCTGGAGTCTCTTGGCCTTCGCCCTCCGGTTCTGGAACCAGATCTTGACCTGAGTCTCGGTGAGGCTGAGGGAGTTGGAGAACTCGGCCCGTTCGGCGATGGAGAGGTACTGTTTCTGGCGGAACTTGCGCTCCAGTGAGAGGAGCTGAGCGGTGCTGAAGGGCGTGCGGGGCTTTCTGTTCGTCTTGTGCTTGCGTAACGCGCACGGTGTTGAGCTCGAGTGACCTGAACACCAGAGAAAAACACTTCATCTGAAACAGTGTTCATCCAGAGCCTCTCTCTCTCTCTCTCTCTCTCTCTCTTTTATCTTTTCTAACTACCAAAACTCAAAACATTTTTCTTTATTTGTCTTTATTTTGCACTAGTATTTTTTCAGGAAATGTTGTTAAGTTGTCATGCAGAAGGGCAGGTAGGCCTGTGATACTCATCATTCTTATACATTAATAATTGAGCACTATAACATTGTTTTGTGATAGTATTAATAATGTTATACAAGTAATTGTAATATGGTCTTTATTCTGTAATAAGAAAAGTGATGTTAAGTCTACAGTGTTAGGTTACGGTCAATGGCTATAAACGATTGTTACTTTATATATTTACACTCTTTAAGACAAACAAACAACGACTCAAATCAAATGTTTGAATACTTACGAGGCGGGGATGTGAAAGATGACGAGTTTAACCAAGTGCTGTGTTCCTTATCGCTTAAATCTTCACTTTCTTCGTTTAAACTGTCCGACCCGTTTGACAAACTGTCCACAGAAACTTTCGTTTTCTCCACAAAGTAAGTCCGTATTAGATCCGGTCTCAGGGTCTGGGGCAGCGGCTGCTGGAGAACCCGGGAACCCAGAACCTGGCAGCTGGATTTGGCCATCAGGGACTCAACGCTGAACGGCAGGCAGTTCTTCACTTTATGTCCCGTGTCGGTGCTCATGTCTGTCGGCTTTTGACTCTCCTCGCTCTCCGAGTCTGATTTTTCATGAGCTGTAGTTTCACACGCAGCGGGTCCCTTTGGAGAATTCATTGTAAACCATCAGCCGCAACTTGTGGCGCACACGGTCGCGTCTCAACAACTTCTATCAGTCTGTCCTGCGCTGGCGCAACGCAATTATAATAGTACACAA
Source organism: Ambastaia sidthimunki (assembly GCA_036877625.1). Taxonomy (NCBI): domain Eukaryota; kingdom Metazoa; phylum Chordata; class Actinopteri; order Cypriniformes; family Botiidae; genus Ambastaia; species Ambastaia sidthimunki. The sequence continues at coordinate 2,435 of JAZGTK010022971.1, read as the reverse complement.
ACCTCAGTGCGCCAATCAGCGCGCCCGCTTGACCAGGTGACTTCTGAAAGTCTCTGTGTGATTGGTGGAGTAAAGAAACTTTTGGGAGTCATGTGGTCAAGTTGACAACGAGACATCAAGGGGATGTTGGGAGAAATGAGCGCTTAATCGCGGGTGTCTTGCTGAGATGATGTATAGGCGGCCTCGGGGCGTTTGACTCTTTGGGGCACAAAGTAGAGCAATTTTAGCCCAATTAAACAGCGTGAAGCTCTCGAAGTATCTGCATCCGACTGTTAAGAAGCCATTGAAAGACACAATGGAGTTATTTCACAGCAAAACTTTTGTCAAAGGAATTCACAGTAAATATCGGGCTGTGTTGATCGTAAAGTCAGTTTGTGCAGGTAAATTATATATACATTAAACAAATAATATATAACCTACATCAATAGCTGTCATGTAGGCCTGTATATATTTAAATTAATTAACCAACATATACATCTATATAGCGTATATAAGTAAAACTGTACGTATAATGCTATATTGTGTATTATGTAACGAAATGTTTGCTCGTTTTCATACAAATGATAGAAAAGCAGCATCTTAACATCAGTCTTTCAGATGTATATGGAAACGGTGCACGGTTTCTTTATTGAGAAAGGCTTTTGTGAAGGCAGAAATTGATTTGAAAGGGCTGTAAGTTACACAATACTCAGGCAATTTAAGGCATGTCACGGGCTTTTAAGGTTACAAAAGGCTCAGCTGAGAGGCGAGCGAGTTTCTTCTGTCTCATCTGGAGATCCAGACGAGCTTGAGGTCTACAGGCGCCAGAGACGGTGGGATCAAACGAGAAGGTACCTCGAGGAGGAAAAGGCAACAGTTTAACTCCACTTACCCAATTGTCTTCAGTATATGAAGTCCTGCGCATAGCTGCAAGCCAAACACTGACGACAAGAAAATGAACTATTACTTTTCCAAACTCGAAAAAAACACTGACAAAGTGAACAAACTATTAAACTCATGGCAAGTTTGAAAAGTCTCACTTATCTTTTCAAAACAACGCAAGCACACGGACACCATGTGAAACCAATCACAACAATCTCTTATTATTATTATTATTGTTATTAATAATAATAATAATAATAATAATTCCAATATTAATATTATTAGTGTTGTAATTATTGTTGTTAAGTGCTGTTAAAAACCAAACAAAATATAGTAATATGATTTAACAATCATAATATTTTTAACATTTTTTTTTATTATTAAAAGTAATATTTTTAATTACTTAATTTTTTAAGTAATGTAATAATTTAAATGATGTAAATTTATGCGGATTCTTGGCGGAACCGATTTGGCAGAAAATCTCAGATATTGTAAAATTTTTCTAACAGTCAAGAGCGCGTCATGAGTGACAGAAATATCATGATTTAAAAAACCTTAAACCTGCTTTAAACCCATCTCAACTAAACTGTATCACCTCAAGCAAATAATAACTAGAACTTTTAATAGCTGTAATGTGGGATTTACCTTAAATTGATTGAAACGTCTGTGTTTTAGTTTTAAAAACAAAAAAAGGACATTATATTATCCAATTACATTTAATGTAACTTGATAGGAGAGATGCTGCAGTATTTGTCATGTGACTGTTTTAACATTTTCTGTCTGATCTTAAAATGTAGATTTTAATAGTTCCAGTTTAATATCAAAGGTTAAAAGTGACAAAAACGTAAAATTCGTATTTGTGTATATTTAATTTGATCAGCTTTAGGACGGGTTACGTTTTCCAACACAAGGATGTAAAGACATGATCGTCCTCATCTTTCTCATTAGGGCAGAAGGATGTGGTTTCTGTCTGCAGTCTCAAAGCTGCGTGATTTATTTAGCCAATAACAGCCCTGTTCACATGCACTCACTTCCAATCATTTTCAGGCTTGGTTGAAACCACTCAGTCAGTTCATAAAAGCAGAGGCCAAGTCAAATTTAGCATCATCAGAGCAGCACAGAACAAACTTTAAATGCTGCTCGTTGTGTGCTTGACATTCCGGGAATTCTCAGTCTATTTGTGTATTTATGAGTTCATACATATACTGTCTGTTTTCACCAATCATTCAGTCAAACCAAAAACATCTGCACGTTTTATTAATTACACATTTTATTTCACCCTGACCTTTAAAAATCAGAACATGTTTAATGATAAAAATCATATTTAATAATAAAATATTACAAGCAAAATTACATTTTTCTTGGGGAAAAGGAAAAGTAAACAAAATGGTAGAATATACTATATACTTTATTTACTTTATTACTTTTTAGTTTAAGAATGGTTTTTTTTTTAACTTTACCAGATTAAAATTTGCCTATATATGCCTGTATGTGTGAGCAGTTGTGTTTGTAAATTGTATATATACACAGATCAGCCATGAATGAAATTGTGTGTATGGGTGATTGTGTGTGTG
>JAZGTK010022970.1:0-10101 GCA_036877625.1 Ambastaia sidthimunki | reverse complement strand
ACACACACACACACGAGTAGCCCACGGCTAACCAGCCCGTTCGGTCAGAGCTGACAGCCTCTGACACCGGCAGCATAACGTGTTAATAAAATCCCAATGAAGCAGCAGGACTTTGACAGAAGCAGTTTTTCAATCATTAATTTGCTCACCTCACAACCTCTCATTATTTTATACCTGTTACAGGAGGACTGGCCTCAGGGGAGGCTGGTGGCAAACTCCTGTAGCCCACTTCGATCTCCCGCTCGCTTGGGACGCTCTCTGCATGATAAAGATAAACTTTCTCGCTCAGGCGTCGATCGATATTGTAATCCACAGTTGGATTCACTAAGCCATCTCTCTTTTTCTCCTGCGATACAGACAGCAAAAAACTGGCTTTAGACGTATGTACCAAAAATCTGTTGCCAAATGTGTTAGCATTGATAATCTTGCATTGGTGTTGCACTGCATTATGTTATGAAACACCCTTTCATTGCCAACGCAGATGGGAAAAAATTAAATTACTTATTTTGAGTAATTAATACCCTCATGACTGGGTATGATAATTAGATTTTTCATGCCTTATAATTATGGAAATACAGTATGACAACAGAGAGCAGACGTATCATCTTTGTCTTGGCGTTCTACATTACAAAGGCTTATATGAATGATTGCATTTTAATTGCGGATATAATCATCAGAGCGTACTGCGTTAGACCACAAATACACTCTGAGACTCCTGGAGGGGGGAGAAAAATTAAGAGGGTTCTGCAACATTTCATCAGAGGTTTAGACCTATCAGCATCATCGTTGTACAGCATTGTAGTACATTATACTATTTTTGATTCATTTTCAAATAAAAATTTCAGCAGGTGTGCGTCTATGTCATCTGTCCCAATTTTCCATCCCAATTTACCTATTTGCACCTCTGTGGTACACATTGAGTTGCATCCAAACTCATGGCAGATATTAGTGTCAAGTGTTGAATATTGATGAAAGAGAGCGAGCCAAAATGACAGGCTCTCCATGGCGGCCACCCCCCCTTCCTACACCTCTCCACAGGATTCAGAGAGAAGCTAATGGCCATGCAATCTCTGCCATAGTTTCAAAAGCACTGCCTTTGTTCCGGCTCTGCTTGGGCCTGCACCCCCCATAGACCCAACCCTTACTAAAAATGTCAGTGAATATTGATTTGGTGGGGGGCAACAAAGACAGCACTAAATGATATCTCCCTTTGTGATGCGCTGATGAAAGTGCCAGACCTTTCCCCACCACTCCACCAGCCCATCAATATTTAATACCCGTCTTACACTACAAAGTGAAGACAAATTGATAGAAAGTCGTTTAATACACATCAGAAAATGTTTATTGTGGGCCGGCATGATATGTGTAATCAATTCAAGTGAAATATACTCACATAACAGGTTTGTTTGTTTGTTGCTTCTCCTCTGAGTGTTTTGCTGTTACTTAATCTTTTCTATTTTGAGAAAAGGGAACTGAGTACATTCACACCTGCAAAATAAGCAGTACAAATGCTAGCTGATATTAAAGGGGTGTAAGAGGATATGCATACTGAATCTTAGTTCCCACAGGCTCTTCATGTTTTTCATTGTAGACTTCAAAGGGACAGAATTGGGGTTATGGGGGTTGGGTTAGGACAGTTATATTTGGTAATAATGCAAATTAAATATAATATCTTCAAGCCTGCCCTGGAATACTCACTGGTTGTACACACAGATATGATCCCCTGGCCTTAACAATGAATTAATATGTGACTGCTGTCTGGCTTTGATTGAAACGTTTAATTTAATTTTTTATAGCTTAATTGCGTCTCGATGAGTGAGTGTCTAACACAGAACAGTCGCTCTTTAGAACTACGGTGCAAAGACATGTGGTGACAGGAAAAACAAGCTATTTACATGTAATTAGATCAGAGGGAAAGTAATAAGAGACTACACAGCCTTGTGATACAGTCAAAAAAGTTCTAAAAAATCTCATTTCTGATTGGCAGAAAAGTTTGATCCAGGATTTCAATGATCAGATATTAAAATAAGCAACAATATTTTAGTGATTGTCTTAAAGCTTATACTGTGATACAATGCTTCCGTTCCAACGTTTTGCATGAGCAGTTTTCAATTATGCCTCTGTTTGAGAATGGCAGAAAACTCATTAGAAATCAGCTGAGTGGAAATAGATGCTATCGTATTAATGGAACTTAGTACAGCACTTGTCCTACGACCTTTACATCTAAAATAAAATGTTACATTTTAATTATACAGTGTGCTTCCAAGTGAGTCCCCTAGCACGACACTTTAAAGGTCAGCAGAGAGAACATTCATGTACAAACACATTAAAATATCTCTTTAAATGCAAGCCTTTGTATTTTGTATAACACTTTAAGCATTTCAAAGCTCTATTAATCAAATACTTGATGCAGATGTTTTTGCAACGCACCATTCTGGAATGAAACATCTAAAATAAGAGCCAAGCAGTTGTAGCAGCCTTTAAAGAGACTGTAGAACATGGAAACCTCTGGGACTCAGGATTCAGGTAATGAATAAAGACAAGTCCAACAGCAGCAATCTGTATTGGTTTAACAAGATGCATTGTAGTGGGCCAATAAACTGCATCAGGTATCAGCTCTACATGCAAACTGAAGCAACAAAGCACTTAAATTGTGGTTTGAAGAAACTATCCAGGGTGCATTTGTGGTATTTTCTGACTTTTCCACATAAATTTGACTCTAATATAGAAGCTGAATAGATTTATCAAACAAATAGACATTTTTCACTGACTTCATTCTTCTTACCAAATCCCTTTTGCTTTAGCTCACATTTGCACCAGATAAATTCCTTCAAACTGTTGTGATTTAAGTATACAATTCAAAATAAAATACTACTTTTCCTTCTTTACCTTTCTAGGCCTGACTGGACCAGTTAAGATGTTTGGCACAGCATTCTTTGGGTTTGTTTTGATTGATTTAATGTCATTTGTTTTGTTTTTTTAACACATTTAAGAAATGCCTATATGTGTATTTTACTGTATCAATCATGTGTCATTGACAAACTGAATAAAACCTTCTATTGACAGAGTGGAAGGAATGTTTGGCTCCAAAAGAACAACATTCACACAGAAAAAACATCTGAATGGCAGCACTAAATCTTGCCTGTCGTATAGCAGCAATTAATAAGGATGAACCTGTAAAGGGCAAACAAAGCCAGTAGAAACAAACCTTGTTAAAAATAAGACATGTTTGAACAGTGTTGAATTAAACACAGAATAACTGGATTTTTTTACACCCTTGGCAGCAAAGCAGGAAAAAACAAAGTTGAAGTTTTAAGCAAAATCATAGTTAGGAAAGATGTAAACCTAAATATAGATACAGGGAGAAAAGGAGAGGGAGAGACAGGGAAAAATATACTGCAAAGTTATCTGCAAAAAATACTGTTTAGTTATCTGCAGTCAAATTTACCGTAGATAATGAAAACATTGTGTTCTCTAGAGACTGCTGCAAAGAAATGACCAATCACAAATTAGTATGTAAATAGAAAAAACAAACAACTGGAACTTTAAATGAAGTTTGTAAGTGTTTTGGACTCAATTAATTGCTGATTTGCATTTCCTAAAGGACATGGCAGTGCTTTGAAAGTTTTAGGAAAGTTTATGTTTAAAGAAGGCAGTTATGTATGGCTAACAAGAAACTAAAAATTAATCACAATTAGCATTCAATAGAATCTAATATAAAGACAAGGCTTCAAATATAAATCAGAGTAGTTATAACACTCACTATAGTAACTGTTTCAGTTAATAGAGCCAATCACAGTTTGATAAGAATTTGCACCAGTAGGTTAATGTATGTTAAACAGTTTGGGCTGAATAAATAGCTGAATTTAAAAACTTGGATAAGTGATTTAGAATAAAATCTAATCAGAGTGTTAAAGGATCAATACGCACTGTTTTGCACTGTAGTGATAGAGATAGAATATGTTTACATAGTGTAGTGTTCTGTAGCTCAGTTGGTAGAGCGTTGAGTTAGCATTGCAAAAGGCTGTGGGTTCAGTTCCCAGGGAACACATGTACTGTTAAAATGCATAACCTGAATGTACTGTAAGTTGCTTTAAATAAAAGCGTCTGCCAAATGTGTAAATAGGATGGTCAATAATAACAGTTACAATAAGGAACTGTACATACAAAAATGTGTCATATAATTTTTATTGTCTTTGATGTTTAAAGTGAAATTTGTCAAGACATTATAAATGTATTTTCTTAGATGTGTGTTTAAAAAGCAGAAAAAGTAGCACTAGATTTCCATCTAATACATAATTGATGTCATTTTTTTCACAAGGTGAAATCATCTGTATCAATTTCCTCTTGTCTCATGGCTCTTTTTGTTTCAATCTTGAAACAGTTTGAAAATTCAGCCACACATATCAAATCAGACTCAATTTGATAGTAGATTTTTCCCTCGTATGATGATTGCTAATCTAATTCTCTCGCATTCTGCAGCAAAGTGTCTCCAGGGCTTTCACGCCTGCCTCTGTTTTATTTGCTTCTAAATTCATTTATTCTGATTCAAGTATTAGTATTTAATATATGGTTATGAATGTGGGTAGCCCTAATATTATATATCCTGTAATTGTAGCTATATACTGGATTTTTCTTACTGGGTACATCTACAGATGTGTAGTGTGCAGGTCGGAGAGCTGAGAGCAGAGAGTCTTCATCAGGGACAGATATGACAGATATGACTGGCAGATTCATCACAAGTTCCACTAGGGATCTGCCAAAACTGACTAAATCTCATTATGGGGCTTACTGTGAAAGTTTTTGTATCATTATTCTATTATTCATTCAGGCTTCATATTAAATATATCATTAAATCATATCATCAAATATAATAATTCCATTTTCATTTAAAAGGAAGTTTATTCTGACATAACAGTATAAGGCAATTCAAATGAACTTAATGAGATATCTTAAAGATTATACTCTGTTAAATCAAAAAATAGTTAGTTAGAATAGTTAACATTCCACTAATTAAGAATAATGTTTTTAAAATAGACTATGTAACATTTAAAAGGTTCCTCTACAGTACTGCATTTTTAGATAACTGAGAGAATTTAAGAGAACGTTAGCTGTTGTTCTGAGAACGTTCCCTTTTAGTTGGGTTACCAGCATTGAGTTTCAGTTGTTGAAGTTCCAAGGACTGTTTTAGGAGGCAGGTGATAGTGAAGCCTCTGTATAGAGGTAGATATCAGTTGAACACATGCCTAATGAATCCTTAACTGAGCTGCAAAAATCAATGGTGCACTAAATAAATAGGGTTGTAGCACATTATGTTGGCATTAGTTTTAATTTAATGAGATGGAACCCCTCTTTGCTGGTGGAATTGATCTTTTTAATTGCCCTTGAGAAATATGTTTAAAACTGAGACCTTTTCTCGACACCAGAAACTTTCTGTATAGATCTATGAGAACTTTAATTTGATTAAGGAAGATTTTCATGACACGACTGCACTGCTGATCAATGCCCTGTTTCATGGTTTGCAAAAGCTCACAAGTCTTTTACAAATATTCCTAAAACTACCTCACAAAAACAGATAAACCACAGAGTTCAGTTAGGTGAGGATAATCCAGGTCACTTTTGCAGTATGTTTTGTGTAGCATATATCATTCATTCAACCATTTTATCCACATCTCTGTGCCATGCAGTGTGCCATGCAAAAAAATCTGATCTACTGATCTACTCAAAATGACCTCCTTGTAGTTAAATGCTTGTCCAAGTAAATGTGCATCTTTTTCAAACTGAACTTTAACGCACAGTGAAGGTCTGGTTTATGTTTCTCTTTCACCAATTACTTTTGGGGTATATATAGTTGCCTATTAGCGTTTAGGTCTAAGCTTCAATACAATTGTATCGAGAACAGTATAGTGTACCTTTAACAATAAAAGAATATGGGACATTTTGCCCGGCAGAACGATATACAACTAATACCCGAGCGTTTATATGCGGGCAGTTTGGCGTTGATAATGCAAAAAAAAAAATAATGGCAATTTATTATTTTATTTTTTATTTAACTACAATCTTTCTGGTAACGTAAATCGTATTTGAGCACTGAATAGTAAATAAGTTTTTTGCCAGTCGAGACAACTCAACTGGTGAGACTTGGCGTTACCAAGGCAACAGACAGTAACTGGCAGGCGCACAAGGCGTGATTAAATCAACGAGACTGTGAACTTGTGTCGCGTGCGATCTCAACCAGAAAGACCTGCAAGGTAAGAAGTGCTGATTTCAAACAGTTAAGTATTTAAAAGAAATGATATACAATAACAAAACACCTTCAGGTTTATTACAATGAAAACAATTCCTTAATTAGCACCAGGCCATGGCTACCGACATGTAAATAAATATGGTCAGTGTTCAGTCATTCATTACTATACATTTATAGTTCGTTGCTTATGAATGAATCAGCAAAAACAAACAGTTTGTGAGCAGAAATTCTGGAGAAACTGTTACTATTAGTATCCAAACACAAGTGTTTGTAGCGTTTAGCACTGTTGCTTGCCTTTGGGGATACTGAAGTTACATTACATGGCTTTTTGTCCAGCAATCATAATTATCATTATCAGATATTTGCAGCTGTATAATCCCTTTACATAGAAAACCTAATATTGGCAGATTACTGTCAGAGAGTCTTTCCCTTAATGGTAGTGTTGTATGACAGGCGATCAGACTGCTTTTACTGTAGCCTGTCCTACGTAATTAGGATTTCTCAGAGGAATAAGACAAATGCATTCGCGTCGATGGCTGTGTGCATATGTGAGTATATGTGAAAATAGCTGATGTGATTGTCTTCTGCGTGCAAGACCTGTCAACTGATCACACTTTTAGCTGTCTGGGCTGTGTCCCAGGATGCACTGCGTGTGATGCCTGCAGCTGCTACATGGGTTGGTGTTTTTCTCTGGCAACTGGAGACCCAGTGTGAGACGATGGCAGAAGTCTGTGATCTGTTCTGCCTCGTTCTTTTGTGAAAGTCTCTTTGAATGTCATGGAGAAGAACAGCTTGCTTCTAACAGAATCTAAGTGTGATTATTTTACTAGATGATGGTTATGTAAAGTCAAGACTTACTGTCAAGACCAAAGTGTGTTAAAATCCAGATTCTACTGATATCTCTTGATTTAAAAGTCTTTCTCTACACTGTCTAACATTTTGTAGTCTTACTTTGGCATGCATGTTGAATGCATTATGGTAATAAGTTACATTTTAAGGTTTTACATAATAAGTTTTATATAAGTTACATAATAAGTTTTTATTTGCTCAAATATTATAGAATTCGAACAGCCTGATATCAAACCTTTATGTTTAAATTATCTTTAAATTATTTATGCAGGGCTGGGGGGAACGTCAAATGAAAATGAGATATTTTTTCTTTTAGAAAATCTTTCAGTCTAGGACATTTTAGTGACCCAGGGCTCTCAAACAACAAAAAGAGGGTGAGTAAATAATGTCAGAATGTTTTATTTAGTATTGAAAAACGTTTCCTTTAAAATCTATTTTAAATGTTTTCCATGGCAGTCTTTTACATAGTTTGTAGTTTGGATAAAATTTAATTGACCCTCAAAACTTCTTTATACATTAGCCGCTCCCATATTAGCATTCTGCAGTCAGTTCTGCAAAGCTCAGTGCCCATGAGGGTGATAATTACCACTTTCTGGGTCTCTTTGAATGACGGATGAGAAAAATATGCTAAAAAGCTTGATAATTGCTCTAATTTATGCCAGTCACTGATGGACTGAGAAGTTAATTGGTCAGCAGCATATACACACATTTATGAACCCCCACTACTACCCAATTGCTATCTCTTTTCCAGCCCACCCACTATCTGTCTCTTCTGTTGTTTACCTTCTCCATACATAGCTGGTACTTTGTGTGCAAGCTTTTTCATAGTTTTTATCTCATTCATACAAACTTTCTTAATACCTACCAAAATAAATACCTTACTTTCAAAGCCATAAAATCTCTACAAAAAAAGTTATTTTTTCTTTCTGTCTTTCTTTCTGTCTTTCTTTCCGCCTTTCTTTCCGCCTTTCTTTCTGTCTTCCTTCCTGTCTGTCTGTCTTTCTTTTTTCTTTCTTTCTGTTTGTACTAAGTGCTTTGGGGGAAAAAATCCACAATGTCTGTACCCAACATAGCATTTTGCTTCCTTTTTGTATAGCTTTTGTTTGCCTATGAAAGAAGGCGCTTACGAAGAAGTAATTAGGTGTATTATGTCCACAAACCTGGTCAATTGCAATCATTCTCAAGTGGAGTTCCCACCATTACAGTTGAATGTTTGTTGAACATATTGTCTTAGTTTTAAATCTCATTAGGGGATCAGCATAACACAACCATGTTTGCAGAAAAGAGGAGAATGTGATTGTTAATAAAAAAACAGCACAGTTTGTAAAGTTTTAATGTATTCTCTAGTCTAAATAACATTAGCGTTTTCAACCATGTCTAGACAAGACGTGATCTGCCAGCAGTATCTCTCTGAGTTATTAGGCTCAAAGCTTTGCAAATGCTTTTGAAATTGTCTTGTCACAGAAACAAATTGCCCCAATGTTTTGTCGCCAACATATTGAATAGCCTTTTCTAATCTAAGGCCTCTTCTGATTCTTTCAAGTTTTTTATTTTAAATCTTTTCTTTTCCTCCCAAAAGGTAAAGTCAAATGAAATGCAGACTGATGTTTGATTAGGGATTAGATCAAGTCCCTGGGTTTGTTTGGCCCAACAGACCTCACAGGAGGTCCTGGAGACTCCTCTGTGCTTAGAAGAACTCTGTGGAAAGAATGTGTCACTGTTTAATAATTACATCCCATGTAATGTGACATGACAGTCACATCATAAAAGACAGAAAGCTTTCTAATTACTGTTTCATAGTGGCTGGATTGAATCACTATTATTTGAGACATTAAACATATTTTCCAGTGAACAACAAAGTTATGAATTGTTACGTCTGTGTCTGTCTACCTGTATGTCTGTCTGTTTGCCTGCCTGCTTGTCACTTTGTTTATATATCTGTCTGTCTGTCATTCTGTCTGTCTCTTTGTGCCTGTTTTTAAAATAGTGTGTGTACTTTATCCTTTCCTAAAAAAAATTAATCTTTCCCAACTAAAATTCAAAGACATCCCAAGGTGATTAATTACTTGATGGTTTTAGGTCCTACAAAAAAGTTGTTTTAAAACATTAAACTGTTGACCAAACACCTTTCATTGTGTTTGACTTAAAGTCTCTAATGCCCCAGTCTCTAACAATCATCTTTAAATGCCCCAGTGGGGTACTAGCATAACATGTATGGTTTTGGCCATTGTTGGTTGTGGCGCCCTACCACCAGGGCTCCGTAACTTCGGAGATAAAGGATAGTGAGAGTGACCCAGCGTGTCTGTTTGTTCCCCAATTTGTTCTGCAGGATATATGGTTCCTGCAAGGTGCCTTTGAGCAGAGCCAGGATGGCGGTGGCCTACGCTTGCTTAACTGGCTGAAAAATGAAGATTTATCTGCACATCTGCGAAGCGCTCCCCAGACACAACCTTGTAATGTGTCTTAACTGCCCTCACTTGGATGGTGGGAAGCTAAGAACAGGAGCAGACTCAGAGTGTAGGTGGGTAGATGACCGAGTGACATACACACATAACAGCAACTCTCTCTCTTCCCAGCACAGCCTCAATGTGAGATTATTTATTGGGCAACAACAGACATTGTTGAGGGCCAATTTGGCCTGTTTATTCTGTTAGTAGCACTCTTTATTAGCCCACAGGGCCAACCCACCTCCATTTCCTGTCCTCTTTGCCCCCTCTCCCTCTGTTGTGACCTCTCACACAGTGAACCCAATGAATGGACAATGCTGGCCTTCTCCACTGCCTCCAGGACAACCATCTCTGCAGCTGGGGTTGTTTTCTGCTTTGCTTGCCCGGCCCTTAGGGCACACAAAGAGATGAAGGGGATCTTTTGGATTCTAAGGGGCCACACAGATGTGGGAGTTCACTAATAGCAAGCTCTTTTAGTCCCGCTAACCTTCTATATTTTGGGCACAATGCATAAAAGGCAGTTTAATTCAGCAGTTTAATTCAAAGGCTGTTTCCTCT
>JAZGTK010022969.1:0-10102 GCA_036877625.1 Ambastaia sidthimunki | reverse complement strand
GTTTAAACTCTGCCTGTGGGATTTACCTTCAGCTGAACCCCAAAATAAATGGCAGAGGTTCCTCTCATCAAGGGACCACGAAAACGAAGCTCTGCTTCAGCAACATCTCCTGACTGGTTCCAGAAGACCCAGACCTCTGAGCCAAGTGGTAAAGAAATCAATCTCTGTAGACGGTGTGGCTTGGCCAGAAGTTTCAGACGTTCCTCAAGGTCCCGCACAGGTTCGAGCAGCCCTGCCAAATCAGCCCGTACTTCACTGAGCAGACGCTTGTCTATTTTTACCATGGAGCCATTATCAATAACCTGTGAACAATAAAAGTGAAACTGATAATCAGAAGTGAAGGTCTGATATTGTCAGAGACCTACAGCACAAATCAGGCCTGGATTGAGCTTCACAGTTTCAGATGATTTCTGGGTAATCACAAGAGTTATTCTTGTAATAACAGCCATATATTTTGAGATGGTCAGATATAAGACAGAGCCTTTGAGAATTATTATAAACTTCATTGTCCGCATTTTTATCTAATACCAATTAATCTACACAAAATAAAACCAAACGCTTGAATGTAGCTTTAAAGTGTATAAATCATCTCAGTTCAGTCAGTTTTACTGGTTAGCCAATAACAACAGGAAATTCTGCTTGGAGAGCTCTAATGTAAATTATGACTTCCTCAAATGTCATTGTAGGCACATTAAAGGCAATTGTTAATAATCGAAATTACATTGCAGATATCTAAAATTTGGGTTAGTCAAAACTGACTGACCAGTGAACTGTGATGCAAAACTACTAAAACTATAGTCGCACTACTGTTTAGTATACTACACTTTAAACACTAGACAGGTGTAGTATATACTGCGCAATACACTTCATCCAGTCTTCAGTGTTTCTTACTTTGACCCACAGGTACTCTCCTTTTCCGGGCCTCTGCCCCCCTCCCTCCTGCTCCTGGCAAAGTTGACCCCGTTGAAGTCGAATGGTTCCTTCCAAGTGGTCCTGAACTTTATAATCGGACTCGACCACGTATATTTTGGGGGGACGTCGCCTCTTATTGTGATGCGCGTCTCCGGACATGGCGATAACACGTCCAGACCTACGTCAATACACAAATCTGTTTACAAAACAAAATCATAACATTATGTTTACTTTAATTCATTAAGAAAACACGATACATATCAGAAAATAACGCATTTTACTTGGCAACTTAAATAAAAGTTTATCCTGTACTCTCTAACAATAAGTAAAGCAAAGTTTGTTTTAAGTTTTGCTTTTATTTTAAACAGAAAACAAAGTTTGCAGTAAACAAAAGTATTTCCTCTTGTTTATAAACGCGAATAAAAACTAATAGGGATTTGATGTAGGTTGCAAACATCGTTTATAAGTTAAATACGGATAAACTGACATGCTTAAATGAATTTTAACTTACCGACAATGGCATCACCTCGATTTATACTCCGATATTATAATATCACGCCGAAAACACAAGAATGCGTGTTTCACCAAACCAGGAAGCGAGATGACGGACAGATCTGGGGACCAATCAGATGTCAGAAAAGTTTTTTAGAACGGAGGGTGGGCGGGGCTTCGGTATGAGGGAAATTCCACCGCTGGGTTTTTTTTATTTCGGCAATGAACAAATTGCTTTTTTTACTGCGGATATGTCGCTCATTTTCCGAGAATTCAACATTTAACCCACTTATCTCTGACTATTACCCAATATGTGTATAAACACCTAATATGTGTATAGGCGAAAAAGTTAAAACACAACAAACTGCGTGTTATAAAACATTTTTCTATACATATTTATATTTTATTTCTATGGACAATAAACATACAAAGTACATATTTATATTTTATTAGACAATAAACATCCAAAGTACCAAATACATAAATATCAGAATTAAAAAAACAAGCATTAATAAATAAATACATTAGTGAGGAAATAATAAAATATATATATAATATATACAATTCTAAAATTATTTAAAATTCTACAATTAAAGCACCTTTACAAAATTTTGAAAAGTTACTAGTTTGTACATTTAAAAAAGGCTTTGAAAGGATTAAAAAAGGTCCCTAACCTTCATTTTAATATATGTTGTGTATGTAAGTGCTTTATAAGTGATTTAAGTGCTAGTTAGTCTAGTGTCAGGTTCCTGTTATTTCTTATATGTGGTCATTGCTGATGTACTGAATGTGTGAGCAGGTCTACAGTGTTTGATTATGGGCTGTGTTGAGGATTCTGCTCAGTGTTGATGAAGTATGTTGTAAGTTCTCCTTTGCCCTTCACACTGATAACTCCTCTCATAGTTACCCCATAGCCCAGGGTTTGAGCCACCTGTGCCGTTTCCTCTGTCACCTGAGGGCAGCAGACAACACACAGCCTTCACTGTGAGAACCACGTAAAGCCTCATGACACAATATACAGGGTCTAAAGTTACGTTTCTCTCAGACAACAAATGGTAAGTAAACGTTTACGGTCATGAAACCCGACTAACAGTTTTAGTTGTGTAGGTTGTAAGAACAGTTTCCTAACATTTCCATTAAGTAATTAAAACGTTCTAGTAATGTTCAAAACATACATTTTTTTGTTGTTTTAATGTTACTGTTTGGTTATAAGTTATTTAAGTTTTCATAATTGTATAACATTTTTTAAAACTTTTCCACTAACAACTTAAGAATAACAGTTTTAATATATATGATATATAATGTTAAAGTTCTACTAACTTTACAGCAAAAAAAGTTTGAATAACATTTAGAAAATGGATTAAATGCGATCAGAAGGTCTCTGGCTTTTTATCACTTACTACGTCAATCTGATAACGCTTGACTTTAATAATTCCCCTCTACCTGAATTTTGTCTAGTACTCCAGTGCTGTCCATTCTGCTCGCCACATTAACTGTGTTTCCCCAGATGTCATACTGAGGTTTATGAGCACCAATAACTCCTGCGATCACAGGGCCGTGATTTATCCCTGATCAATGCAAAATACAATAACACAGCATCAACTCTTCATTGCAAAATCATGTCAGATGAATAGATGGTTAAAATGTACATGGATGAGTAAAAAATACAACTAGTTAATAATATATCTATGATATAACTACACCACCAGTCAACATTCTTTATAGCAGCCTTGTTAGAGAGCCATTTCCTTTACTAATCACTACAACATAGCCATTCATAATAATTAATAGTAACAATTAATCATATCAGGATTGTTGTTAGGAAATGCATATATTTGCACAATTTAATATGTCTACAAAACTAATTTATAGCAAAAAAGTGATAATAAGTCTCCAGATGACAAAAGATTTCTAAGGTAATGAGAAAAATATATTTAGTCGTGTCCTAATGTGCCCCTTGACCTTAAGTGTATATATAACTATACACATATATGTGTGTGTGTGTGTGTGTATATAGTGTATGTAGAGCTGGTCGATTTCTGTGTGTTAGTACCTATTCTGAGTTTAAAGCTGTTGAAGGAATGCATGTTAATGTGTTCCAACCGCCCCATCAGCGCCATCGCAAATTCCAGCATGCTGCGAATGTGACTCGAGGATGCGTCACAGGCCTGCAAGAGCTCACACTGATGAACACTGACCACAACACCTTATATAGTCACACCTGTTCTGATTGGTCCGTCCATCTTACCTGCCGCTCCTCTACCTTCGTAGAATTGGTCAGTCCGGCAGCAGCCATGTAGGTACTGCCAATGGTTTTAATCTTTTCCACAGCACTAAATTTTGGCTTGTTAAGAAGCTGCAAGAGATAGAACAGATAAAGGGAAGGTTTAAAAATGTGAAAATAAAGACTGGAAGTTAAAGAGACAGAGATACAGACAGAGACAGACTCCCAACCTCATCAAAGTCTGAGATGATTTCGTTTAACAAACGAAGACACTCCAGTCCATCGTTGTTAGCGCTGCTTTCATTGTAAAACTCCTTGTAGAACTGAGGCACAGACGCAAACATCACACACACGCTCTCACACGACTTGCTGTAGAGATCCTGAAACACACACACACACACACACACACATCTGTGTGAGCATCCATGTGTTTGTGGGTAAGACTGTTTGTGTGAACAGCATCTGATACTTCAAGTGGCTCATTTACAGGATAATTGAACTGTGTGTGTGTGTGTTACCTGGTTTGGCACGTCTTTGCCCATGAAGAAGTCTGTGACGTGACCGGGCAGAAGATTTTGCAGGAGGAGTTTGTTTACATTTTTCGTCGTCTCCATTTCTTCAGTCTCTTTTTTAAAACATTTCTCCAACAGAAACTCTGTCCGAGAGCCCAGCTCATCCTAATACACACACACACACACACACACACACACACACACATGCACGTTGGGTTTTCATGTTTAGACTTAAGGATTTTTATACTGTATGATTTATAATATTGTTTCCTTATGAGGACCTAAAAATGTCTCCACAGGATCAAAATTCACTGTATTATTATACCTGTGGGGATATACAAGGACCACACACACACACACAGCTCAAATGGCATTCATCTGCATATAATAAATACTGCAATAGACACAAATAGAAACACACACACACTTACCTGTCGGATAAGAATAAGGGAACTGAGGTAGAAAATAGCCAGCCAGATGCCAGACATAATCTTGGGATCCTTAAGAACTCCCGGCCTAACACACACACATACACAAAACAAGACATAATTGGTGGTTGACTAGCATGGGCTTAATTAATTTAATTTAGTTAATCTTGCAGCCCACTGTATGATAGTCTGGTGAGTTGGCCTCTTATGAGACTGATATCAGTGTGTTCAGTGTTGTTAACAGGATGAAAGCGTGAGCTCTTACATTCTGTTGCTGGTGTAGAGTTGTGTCATGTAGCAGTCTGAGCGCGGCGCATACACATACAGGAAGAGTGCGAGATACACCACCACAGCCAGTGTCAAGAGGAAGACTTTAACAGACACACACACTCGCACAAACACCACCACACCTAACATTGCCAACAGACAACAATACAGGTAATACTACACATGCGCGCACACACACACACACACACACAAGAGGAGACATACAACATATCAATATGACATAAGCAATAAAATAATGATAATATCTATTTTATATTTAAACAACACATACATTAAGTTTAAAGCTTATTTTTCAGCTTGGTGGTACAAGCAATAAACTGGTGGAGAAAACACTTTATATTAAATATCACAAAACAATATGAAGTCAACACTGATGAATAAATATGAAGTCAAATATTTTACAATTATCCAAAAACACAAGCCACTTTACAATAAGGTTCCATTGGTTAACATTAGTTTACTACTGTAGTTAATATCAGCTAATAATTAACAATGCTTCTACAGCTTTTATTAATCTTAATCTAGTTCATGTTAATTTCAACTTTTACTAATACGTATTTAAAATCTGAAGTTGTATTTGTTAACATTATTTATTGCACAATTACATGATTCCTTCACAATAACATGAAAGAACAATGAACAACTGTGTTTGCATTAGCATTAACAAAGATAATAAGTGCTGTAAAAAGTGTTCAGTGTTCAAGTTAGTGAACACATTATCTAATGTTTCCTATAAGCAAATACAGCACTATAAAAATATTACAACATTTTTTAGCATGACTAGAACACTGTATTGACCAATCAGCATCCAGGACCAGAACTATCCTTCATGTAATGATATATCTACATTTATAATATTTGTGCACATAGTAAAGCTCACCGGATAAGTGTAGAGATTCAGAGTGTTTAGCACTGTTGCATTGTGGGACACTTTTAAGCAGTCATCACCAGGAATAAAAATCTATGAAACAAACAGACATTATCTTTATAAATAAACTGCTTAGTGACAATTTAAAATAAATCTTTGTTACGGATCAAATTTGGACCACATTTTAATCATGGGCATACTACACTGTATATAGTATGCAGATGTGTTGGCGTGTTGACGCACTATGTTCAGTATTGCCATGAGCAGAGTGATGAACAGACAGAGAAAAACTAGCAGCAGCCTCAGCGCCGCCCTGGTGGCCACAGCGATCGACAGCGATGACACCCAACGGATGCTGGGAGGAATCTTAGAGCTCCATCGCTGAAACACACACACAAAAACATTTTACACATTATACCCAAATATGATGTAATCTTACATTAAAGAATTTACTACATAAAACACATTTTATTGCCTAGGGCATTATAAGTGCATATCATATACAGTGTCAGGAGATACGGGTGATCAAATGTACCCCCAATAGAATTTATTTCCTGATATTCTGAAATACTTTTTACACAATAGTAAAATATTTTATTTTATGTACTGTAAAGTTTAAGAGATGAAACACTGGCCACTTCCCTCATAATTTTACCTTTAGAAATCTTGTGCTGACCACAAGCAGGATCAGAATCTGAACAGAGAACGTCACACCGTATGACACAGCCAGCGCAAAATTTCTGCACATGCCCAGAGAGAAATAGAGAGACTTCTGCTTTATCCAGCCAAACATCACATGTTTGTTTATGTAAGGAAAACAGACAAAACTTTGACCTCAACTCAACATGACATGCAGATCTGACCCATTTTTAATTTTGTACGTTTGGAGTAAATTACACTGACTGTAGGATGCAATCAGTGGACACACAACACATGCTCGAATGACTCTTAAATCTCTGTGGGTTACTGGCGAGTGGGCGACAGGCACGTACCACCATATACTGGGCAATCAACATGCGTGATGTACACTAATAAGACACGAAGATCAAGGGCTCAAGGTTTTGCTGGTTACCCAACTAACAGGGAACATTCTCTACTGCTCTTACCTTTTTTAAACATTCTATATCATATGATTTAAAAATGTTATTCTTAAGTTGTTAGTGGAACGTTTTTAAAATGTTACAGAATGACAAAAAGTTTGAAAGATACTCTTGTAAACATTCTAATAACATATATACAATGTCTGAAAAATAAACGTTTTGAATGTTCCTAGAATTAAAAGAAGGGTCTGCCCTGCTGAATCTTAACATACTGAACAATAAAAAAAGTAAGCAGATTTTATTCACTGAATATTGATTAGCTGGTTAAAGTGATCTCTACTATGACATCAGCTAAAGGAAACTGATAAAAGATTTATGATAAAAGATTAACAAACACATTTTATTTGCAATAAAGGGCAGCAGTAAACCATTCACTGCTGACCGGAAGCAGGAAGCAGGATCAGCTGTGATGTCATGTTGATCTGAGTGTCAGTAAACTGTTATTGTAAGAGACGAGACTCACTTCTGCGAGGTTAACATCTGAACCACAAACACTGAGATGAAGACAACAGCCAAACAGCCAACAGAGTAATGCAGCCCCTGGACCTCACTCAGAGAATACTGACACACACAACACACATCACACGTTTAAAATGAATGATAACACAATTCTGCAATAAATCAAACGTACAGCTCAGACGTTCTCACACCTGCTTCTCCAGTTGGAAGTCATTGAACAACAGCGTCAGACAGTTGAGTTTAGCTCTTCTCCTAACAGAAGAAAGAAGCTGTTTAATGGAAATCAGTAACGATTGTAAACATCGAGGATTGGTGAAGGTTATTCTCTCACCCTTCATCTTCCACAGAGTCTAATGTTTCCATCGCTCCATTTTCCAGAACTTGTGAAGGCCTGGAAAACAAAATTACGACGAAAATCAATCTTTTGGAGCTAACAAGGAACATTCTCAGAATGTTCTTTCAAAGTTCTCATGCAGTAACACTTTTTTTTAATTGTTACAGAATTTAAAAATTGAATAAAATTCTCATAACCAAGCAATAACGTTAATATAATGTCTAAAATTACGTTCATTTTGTCTAAAAAACGTTCTAAAAAACGTTATACATAATGTACATAATAAAACATACATAATAAAACAATGTCTAAAAAACGTTCATTTTGAACGTGCCTAAAACTTTCAAAAAACATTTTTGGCATTTTTGTTACTTCATGAAAATGTTGGTGAAATGTTCTCACAACCTAAAAAATTGTTAGCTGGGTTTGGAATAAAAAGAAGAAACATTTTATTCTCACCTGTGTGAGGCTGAATCTGTGAGCACTCTCTCCTGTTGATAACAAATGAGAAATATAATCAATGATAGAAATTAATATTCATACGTTCTCACATATAAGAACAAACATTAATCAGACACAAGCAGAACAAATTTCTAAAACTCTTTGATTGACACTTACACTGGTTGGCTGTGGTTGGCTGATGCGACCGCCAGCAGTGGGCGGAGCTGCGAGCGAGGCTTCTGATTGGTTGAGCTCAGAAAATGGTTTGACTGTTTTCCAGGACTGCAAATACTGCGACATTCTTACAGACACGCGGAGCTTTGGCCTGTTCACCTTCAGTTCATGAGTCTGCAAGAAACAGGAGACACAAAATAAATTAATTAAATTACATGATTATTTATGTATTTATTAAACAAATCACGTAACAATCTGTCTAGTGGTGAATAAATAATTATAGTCACCTTTGGTGCTGTATCTGAGCAGTCTGTCATGTTAGGATCAATTACTAGGTAAGTCCTCCTTTCCTTTAAGCTGGAACTCCGACTTCCTCCATTTCCTTCTTCCACCTGATATTTCCCGTCCAGATGTCTCAGCGTGTCCTCTGTGATGTGGACCCGCCTGTGACAGCAGCAAATAAAATGATTTCTCACATCTCAGTGTATATAAACTGAAACCAGAACATTCTGATTAAGTCAGATTCTGTATTTCTGTATAATCCTATTTTAAATGATCTAAACACACAGCACTTCCATTAGAAAAGAGCAACAGCTTATCTGTTAATACAGTTTTCAATTCTGTACTGTTTTATAAACGTTCTACTAACAACTTAGGAATTCTGTTTTTGATATAAAATGTTCAGTTACAGTAAATGTTGTTGAAAGAACATTTTCTAATAACTTTTAGAGAACATTAGCCAGTGTAGCGAGAACGTTCTCTGTTAGCTGGAATGTTTGTAAGTGAGACTTAGCATTAGTAGTTAGCATTGAAGCAGTGTCATTTTTTCATACCCTGGCACTCCACCAGACTCCATGTGATTGGCTAGAGTCACATCATCTGACCAGACGTCATACTGCCACTTCTGAAGACCAATCACACCACAGAGAACGTTTCCAGTGTGAACGCCCACCCGCATGTTGATGTTCACGTCTGTCGCTTCCCTGAGCTTACTGCAGGGGTCAAAGGTCAAAATTAACTTCAGCTTAACTACATCTCAGTGTTTAAAAACTGAAGACTGGGACAGTGAACTAAAATAAGTATGTACTAAAATGCATTTGGCTGCGTTGTAAAGGACGTTGAACTACAATTTAAATGGGAATGACAGAAACAGGATTTCTGCAGTCACACAACATAAAAATTCTGATAGAACAATAACAAATCCGGGATGAATTAGAGCGTTCTGGGAAATAAAATGTTCGGTCACCATGTCTCATGTTTCTGGATAACGTTTAAATATGTTGCATGTATCATAATGTGTGTTAAATGAAAAGTGTGGATGTTGGACTCACTTGATCGCGGTACACATGTCCAGACCCATCTGAACACAGTTACGAGCATGTTGAGATATTGGGTCTGGAAGACCTGACACACAGTAATAACAGTCACCCAGAATCTTAATCCGCAGACAGCCGTTCTTCTACAGAGACCCAGAAAAAAAACAAGAAAAGAAGTGTATGACAACATCTGCAATGGAAACCCAGGTAACAATTTTAGGTTGCACCAACGTTACTGCAAGAGCATTTTATTTTGAGAACTTTTAGAAACTATAAGTCAATATTCTGAGAACGTTCATTGTTAGCTGGGAAGCTCATCGTACCTTTGCAATGTCGTCAAACCTGCCGAAGAGTTTGTTGAGAACGTGGACCAGCTCCTCAGGTGTGCAGCTGCTGGAGAGCTGAGTGAAGCCCACGATATCAGCGTAGAGAATACTGCAGAAAAAAAACACTATAAAATATAATCTTTTTTAAATGTAAACGTTTATTTAAAGGTTAGAGTGTGGGTTAAAGTAGGGCTATATTGTTTATAACTAGGTATGTTTTTAAAACAA
>JAZGTK010022968.1:0-10102 GCA_036877625.1 Ambastaia sidthimunki | reverse complement strand
GTTCTTTAATTAGTTTGAGTTTCACTGCCAAAAAAAACATCAATATCTTGATCAACTTTTTGACCTTTTCTCCCAGTAGAATCTTCAAAATAAGATCTGTTTACTTGTGAAACTAAATTGCATAGGCAGTTTCAGAGAGGCTAGCAATAACACCCTGGCTTTGAAAGCATAAAATCCCGCCCTCCGTTTAAAGCAATCTCCAAAGCCACACCACCTACAATAGTGGGAGGTATGCAAATACAAGTAGGACATCCTATCTTTGCATTTGGACTTAATGTAATGACTGGATAGACACTTTATGGTCTTGCACCCTCATAAGATATATATTTATATAGTTATACCACTTTACCACTTTTGTGAAGAGGCTTTCATGTTTCATGCGAACAAAAACATTTCTGGAGAAGATCGCCTACCCTTTCCTTAAGTCTCTGAAAACAAGCTATTCAGGAAAATGTAAGGATGTGAAGAGTTTTGATAAACATTTTTTTTCTCTGCTGAAGAGCTCAGGTTAGATCATCATGAAATTCCATCTTGTCCGGACTGGTTTAAGCTGGTTAGTGCTGCTTTTGTGGCGATCTAGATGGAAGACCAGCAAAGTTATGGAAAAATTAGCTGGGGAACTTTCTGAAGCTGCTTATCCGAGGAGGTCTTGCAGGTTGAGATAGTTTAGATGTTTGATGGGTACACCAGCATCCCATTTTGGGGACCAGTTTCCAGAGTATTTGCTGGTTAGCAAAAGCATGTTGCTCATATGCAAACATCACAAACATCTGTGCAGATATAAGGAATAAAGCTAGACATTTCTTAAATTAGAACAAAACGAATGGGCCGTGATTCGGCTGAAACCAACGCCATGTCCATTGATTTTCATTACACACCTGTTAGTTCTGCTCCTTTAATTTGATTGGTCATTCCCAGCATGCAGCAGTCTTCAGTACAGCCGCAGTTTTGTTCATGATATTGTTTATAGACCTGGAGCTGAGAAATCAGTGAAGAAATATGCAGCCCTGATTCATTTCATTGACATTGTTTGGTTTTAACAGCTGAGAACAATGCAGAGAAACAGTAACACATGACCCCTACATAACTTACATTAAATAATTATCATCCTGACACAGTAAGCCAGAGTATTTCTTTTATATTTCTATTAAAAACACCCCAAAAAAGAGGATCTGCCAAAATGTTGATTAAAAAGTTAAAATAAACTTATCTAAAAAATCTATAAAACTTTCTTTGATTAAAAAAACGAACAAAAAAGTTACTGAGCAAGTTTGTAACAGATCAGTGTTTAACACAATCTTACATCACCCTAATTCACAACAGTAAATTTATAATAATGATTTATAATTTATTTATAATTATAATTTATTGGAAATGTCCATCTGTAAACAGAAAGAAGATCCAGTAACTATATCACATGTTCTGGACTGTAGATGGTTCAGTGTTTGTAGCTTGTTTTAACAGCAATCGTTTAGAATTGAAACTTGCTATTCACGTTAAAAAAACTGCAGTTTTATGTTTAAAACAGAGAGGGCGGCAGAGAGTCAGACGTTATAGATTGTGGCTTTAATGTCTGTTCAGTTTTCTGAATGCTCGGCACATTAGTTAGTTAGCATAGTTACCATAGTTAAATAGCAAGAATAAAAATTAGAGGGTACGTTGCTGGTGACCAGTAATTCTGAATATTCAGAATTTAGTTATTCTGTAGTTTCCCTAATTCTGTAAAGCTACTATCTGAACCAAAGCAGACTGGATGTGCATGATTTTATGACACCATCCACCTTGGAGGAGACTGATTTTATTTTGATGGAGGGGATGTTAGCCGAGCAGCTGTTTTGATTATGTGGTTGTCATAGCAGCGGTTGTGAGGTCTATGTGAGCAGAATGGAGAAAGAAGGCATAATGTCCTGTCATTTCTAATGCACGGCTGTCTCACACACAGCATGTGTCTGAATAGTTATGAGAAGGCGTTTGAAATGCCACGATTGATCAAATCAAACCTGTTTTATATCAAGTTAAAGCGTAGAACGCACACAGTTTCTCTTTTGATGTTTTTTTTTCCCAGTTAACAGGGAGCGTTTCTTTAACCTAATGGAAACATTAGGGAAATGTTCTTGCAACCTAAAATTGGTCACTGGGCTGTGCATTAGCGTGCTGCGCATTAGCAAGTGTTGTCAGTTTGCTAAAGTTGCATATCCAAATTTGTTTTTTTTATCTGCTTTTTATCTTATCTTTTATCTACATTTGTTATGAGTAACTTAAAACAATAAATTTCAGTGCAGTGAATCATGGTAATAAATTGCAGTGATCATGGTAGATATTTTGGGGTGTACTGTCTCTTTAAGACTAACCATCTAGTCCACTGAGCTGTCAGTTTTGAAAATATAATCTTGCACATAATACACACACAGGGAGACTGTCAAGCTCCACATGACGCACACAGATCTTCTGCCCTGCAGTGATGGTTGTGCAGACAGTGTGAGGGGGTGAAAACATCAGGTGTCGTCCTCTTTTCCAAACCCACAGCTTCTGCTCATAGCTGTTTGTAAGAGCGAGATCAGGGCCAAACTCTAAAGTGACAGTTCCTGACCTCCACAGGGGGGTTGAGCTATCAGCCTGCAGAGCAACCACAACTGGATCCTGTTTAAAGAGACTGAAGCATCGAGGGCCAATTTCACCCACAGAGAGATCGGGACAATGGCAAGCAATAGACTATACAAGAGCAATAGCTTTTCATGGAGTGCCAACACATGGTGGTCTCCATTTGTGATTCTACACCCTTACTAGGAGTCATTTGTTCTTTTTGTTTAATCTCGGACCCCCTAAAAGTCTTTGAGTAATTCAGCTGGTGATACACAACTCAGTGGCTCTCTGATGTGAACTCTCTGTGTGTGTTTACTAAAAACAGTTTACAACATCTTCTAGCGTGTTCAGAGCATCATTTACTGTCACAGCCCGTCCTGTACAGCTGCTAAAATAACTGTTTACCAAGTTCAGACTCAAATATTATTGATATCAACTATTATCATGACCTCATTGTCATAATCATGCAGCATATTTACAGTATATTCAAAATAGCTAAACATCCTTCAATCGAGATCGATTCTTTTTAGATTAAAACTGTTTTCAAGTTTGTTTTTCTGATCCCAATGGCATATAGTTTTCTTCAAAGATGTTTAGAAAATGATTTAGAAAATGCCATGTGCAATTTGCTATTTTGATTCATGAAAAAATAAAAGCTATTCTCTGATTTGACCTTTCACACTCCAAGCAAAAAAGCACTTCTATACCTGCACGTCCTGCAAAATAATTTGCTGTGAAGCCCCCCATGGCTCAAATCTTAGATTCACCCCTGGTGGTCTCAAAACAGGAAATGGATTTGTAGCAGACAAAGGTTACAGAATGAAATGATGTAAACGATAAATGAAGGCAGGGCTGTAGACTTTATCAGTGACAACTTTTATTTCATGTGTTTCTTTTTTCCTCTCTTTTATGATCAGGTGCTTCGTATTTCTTTAAGGGGAAGGAATACTGGCGGGTGGCTGGCAGCGATATGGAGGTTGAAGCGGGTTATCCGCGTCCCATCGGAAAAGACTGGCTGGTTTGTTCAGAAATGCAGTCGGACTCTCCGGAGACGCAGAATAACTCAAACACGAGGCTGCACGGACAGCACCACGCCGACCACGCGGAAAACGGCTACGAGGTGTGTTCGTGCACTTCGGACTCTGCCTCGCCGGTGGGGACGCGACTCGCCCTCTCGCCCGCCTGGGTGTTAGCGCCGCTCTGGACGCTCGTGCTGTCTCTCTCCTCTGCCCCTCTCTGATAGGGGCAGAGCCACAGGCCTGTACTCAGAAACACTGGGACTGAAACACACAGCGGCCTGTGGTTGAAGACAGCAATGAGATCTGAGAAAGACTTTGATAGAACGGCCTCGGCACTTCAGTCAACGAAGGGATTGGCTCACATGTTTCTGTTTGATGATTTCTTTTATTTGTTTTTTGTGGGGACTGAAAAATTCTACATTAATATTATTATTATTGCTGATTATTACTATTATTATTATTTGTGACATCCAGATTCATTTTTACAAAATGTGCTTAAAAAATTCTTTTTAAAAAAAGAGCTCGCTAGGAAACACACTAGTTAGACAACCAGCATTTTGAGGCATTTTCAGACCCAGTAATAATTATGATGGTGATGATAATGATAATTAGTTATTAGTGGAAATATTGCTGGTTTTGGGAGGGGCAGAAATGTCTTGAATGGGGCTTCCTATCGCTGAAGTTTAGAGGCATCATGGAATACCAGTCGTAACCTTTACTCGCTCCAAGTGCTTTAAAAATCTTTATTGGCTGTTTTCTTATTACAAGCAAAGACCTTTATGCATTTTACAGGTTCCTTATTATAAACGTCTCCAGCTCTCTGATTCATCTTCTCCCAGCATCTAAGCAATTAATGCTCATCTTGAATATCTGTATTTTTGTAATAAACAACACCGATATCATCGCTGTATAACAAGACAGTTACTTCGTTACAGCTGACATCAGTTTTGTAATAAGCAGTTTTTCAGTTCATTAAGGGCATGCATAAAGCTGGATTCACTTTGTTTGGATCACCACAGCTGAAAATACATTTACAGCTTTGTTTATAAAAGGATTCACTGTTTTTGTCTGTATTTTATCTATTGTTACTTTCTTTTCAATACACATGTTCCCGTCAGAGAGCGGAAGATGACAGAAAAACAGACTGGGAGGATTTCTGACTCAGTTCTTGAGCTGCTGATGTACTCAGATCGCATATGGGAAGAAATGCTTATATACTATATATAAAAACATATACATATATATATATTTAAGGTAAAAACTTCTATGGCAGTTGCAAAAAATACAATGTAAATTCTGATCTGTCTTTTATATGGTGAAATATTTTTGTAAAAAAATAAAGAGTGGGCAAGCTTGCAGGAGAAATGTAGTCATTTCATGACACACCGAGACAAAATGAGCTCGCTGGAGCCTTTTTGCACACATATGACAGCTGCTGTCACACACACCAGGATGAACCGTATTCACACGTCTGTTTTACATTTGTACAACAAGACAAAATAACATCACGTCACCAATTAGAATTGTCTTACCACCCCAGAACTCTGTTAGTTGTTTGTTTGTTTAGAGAAACACTACACGCATTCTGCTGTAACTTTGTTTTTTCAGCCCTGTCTTGGTTTAAATCAAGGACAGGCTTCGTATGATAACGCAACGCTGAGCCTGTACTGAATATATATTGCACAATGGGTATGGAAACTATCCGTTGCCTTGGTAACGAACCCACTCTCCACCAGGTATAGGAAATGCACACAAGCTGTGGACATTGTTTGTCTAAATCTGAGTTTGTGTGGGTGCCGGCGTGAAGGTTCTTTAAGTGTTCAAAGCAAAAGCAATAACTGAATGATGTGTCGGTTATTATCTGATGGATATAATCAAGACGCTTGAGAAACAGTTTCATCAAAGATGTCAGTGCTGCTAATTACCTTGCATGGCTGCCTGGAGACCAACTGTGCCCAAAAGTAAACAGAAGAGAGGTCATATTTCATATTTTGTAAGTACATTCATCTGGCCAAGAGACTCTTTTTTTTAAACTCTTCACTTTGAAGGCAAAACATAGTCAAACTGATTCTACACCCACGAGTGAACAAACTTAAATGATTTACACAGCTAACAGGGAACGTTCTCTTAAAGTTCTGTCAAAGTTATCAAAAACGTTTCTTCAATAACGCTAGTGGAACATTTTAAAAACACTTCTTGATGTCATATATAAATCAAAAATGTTATTAAGTTCATAGTGGAATGTTTTAGTAATGTTCTTATAACAACCTATAATGTTAATAATACACATCTAAAAAGTAGAATTTTGAAAAAACATATTTTTGTTACTTAATAGAAACATTACAGAAACATTTTTACAACCTACAATTGTTAGCTAAGTTGTCAATCTACGTAGTTTTGATAACCGTGTTTCAGTAATGGTTAGACGTCATCCTTCTTATACAGACACAAACAAATCTTTTCACCAAATCAGCAGCCACTTTGATTCCTCAGGTCTAGCGATTGTAGACATTCCTTCTGTTTTTAACATATTATATGACTCTTGCGAGCAATACGAGGTTAGTTTGTCTCTCACTGGTACTGCAGGGCTTTAGACCAAATCACAGCAAGGAATCCACCAGATGGTTCAAGCAGATCCAATCCAATCCCTCCAGGACCATCGCGATTCACTCAGCCCACATGAGCCAAGCCAAACGCCCCAGAGCCAGTGTTGATATCCACAGCACTGATAGACAGTTTAAGAAGGTTCTCGTCAGACGCCACCTGCGCCTCTCAATGTCCAACTGACAGCTACTGATAACCTTCTGCCTCTAACACATTTGACCAACTCTGTGACTGAGTGAGTGATGGTTTGTCATGGGTTTAGCTCCTCTGCAGTCTGGTTTGATAAGCTGACAGGTGATTCATATGAACACCAGGGATTTGCAGCCCAGGCCACTTTCAAGTTAACACACCTAACAGTGCAACAGCAACACTTTGATCTCCATTTTACAAACTTAACACAGTTTTCCTGCAGCTTAGACTGGTGGCTCCATTAGCACAAGATCTGTAGACTTACACTCTTAAAAATGGTGCTTCACGATGTTATAGTAGAACCATTTTTGGCTGTGTGGTTCCATAAAGAACCTTTAACATCTGTAGAACCTTTATGATTTTAAAAGGTTCTCGGTATTGGAAAAAGGTTCTTTAGACTATAAAAGGTAAGAAAGAAATAGTTCTTTTAAGAATCTTAGACTGAATGGCTCTTTTGGGGAGCCACAAATGGTTCCTCTATGGCATCTGTGTGAAGAACTTTTTAACAACTTTAATTTAAAAACTGCACACTGCATTACTAGTCAACAGCTTTCCAAACTTAATTTCCATCAGTATACCAGGCTGAGCTGAAGTGACTGATCATAAAGAACTTTTCTAGCATTGTCACCAATTTTGACTGGAGAGGAACCCTGAGAGGGTGGAGACCTGGAATTTGTGAACAGACTTTGAGCAGAAAAGCAGCCATCATAGAAGAATAATTTAATCATATTTACGACCAGCACCTGTTTCCCACCTCGAACCCAAACATATCAGATGCAACAAAAGAGATTTTAAGTTGTTAGAACTTGTTATGTTGTTAGAGTAAAAATGGGTCACAGTGGTAAATGCTCTCAGCTGTATCTTTTATATGTCTTGTCCCCAGAACCAGTTCAGTTGTCAAGATGCGCGGGTTTTGTACGACGCTTGACTCTTGCGTAAGCCTGCAGCGCCCTCTAGTGGTAAAATTACAAACATCTAAAAAGATGTTCATGGTAATCTTGACTCTCTGTGTTTCACTCTATATTTTCAGATCTCCAGATCATCAGATGTTTTACTCTATAGATTCGTTTTGCATATTCTCTAGGTTTGGTAGAGCCCCTTACAAAAAATACAAAACTGTAGTACATGTGAAGTACAATGTGAAACTGGTTATGATGGTTTATGAATTCCAAACATTCTCTGGAAGTCATTGACATACCAAAGATAACAAAGATGACAAACCAAAGATAACATCACACCTTGCTTTGATAAGAAGTATTGTATAAGTCTTGATATATAAACATAAACATTATTCACTTGACCTTATATATTCAGTTCCCTTTACAATGTTTTTGTAGTGAACTCACAAATTAAATTCTAGTATAAACACAGCAGGTCTGTCTCAGGATTTTATGAGATCAAATTTGAGAAGCAAAAATGGATATTTGGGCTGCATCTTAAATTAAGCATTTTTTCTAGTTAACCTAATGTAGTAGTTTATTTTTTTACAAAATGATCGTACAATATTTGGCAGGTCTCTTGCATTACTTCTACAGATCCTCTAGGGGTCGCACAGCCCCGTTTACTGTAGAAAACTACAAACTGTACAACACTGTACAACAAATCTATTAATATACATATATACACTCTGACATTCAAGTTTATTGTTTTATATCGTTATTTCTGTTTTTATGCTTTATTGGAGCAGGAAAATAACGTGATAATAATGTTTTAAATATACAGCATGTTTTATATTTACGTGTTGCGTCACTGACGTGACGTGTTTTTGACAGATCCGCTGACGTCAACGTTCAGCTTGGGCGACCTGGTCTCGCGCATGCGCAGCGCTGCAGACCTCGACTAAATTCGGGTCTTTGTTAAGACCAGCGGACGGATCTTGCCGGAAACTTTCCGTCATATTAACGCATAATTACTGGACATAAAACAGTGGCGGATATAGTGACGAATATGTGATGCCAGATATACGATGCGAGGATATACGCAGATCTGACACCATCAGATGTACACAAACAAAACCTGCGCTCTCGTTTTAAGGTGGTATTTTTAACATACGCCGATTTTATGACAACAATCGCGCAAAGTGGTTATTAAACATGGGTAGTTATAATAGTTAAAAGGAAAATACTCCTGTTCGCCTCCAGGATATCATGAAAGTGGAGAGGAGTGTTTGTATGGAAAGGCTGCCCATGGCATCCAGTAGTGGGATTCAACTTCCCAGCTGCCTCGACCAAACAGAGGAAAAGGGGAAAGCAGAGAGAGGATATCAGTGGGTCAGATTTATCCCCCATATTTCGGACAAATAGTCAATAAGCTGCGACATTTAGGGTGGGAGAGATGGAGACAGTCGGGAAATTTGAGTTCAGCAGGAAGGATCTGGTAGGACACGGTGCTTTTGCTGTTGTGTTCAAAGGCAGGAATCGGGAGGTAAGAAAATAACATTAACATTTATTTGCATGAGTTTGTTTGATTGTGTATTAATCAGACTTTTGTGCTGTGTACGCACGTATTGAACGCCTATCTCACATACCACCTTAAATACAGGCCTCGAGTACAACAGATGGAGGCTAGAATAAGAGATTAAATGCATAATGCTCACTTAATATTTCACGATCTGCTGTCTCTACAGAGATGTGGTGCACCTATTTGCATATACACTTATTGTTGTATGTTTGTTTGAATGTAAACACTAAAGCACTAGAGTGACATTTGCGGTTTGGATCTGGGGGGCTTCAAATAATTAGATGCACAATTATTCAAGCAGATATTGTGAATTAAAGCCATTATTCACACTGGCTGTAAATGACTATGGACATGCGTGGACATGTACCCTCGATGGTAACCTACAAAACAAGCCTCTGAAATGCGTTGCATTTTTTGCACAGAAGCACGACTGGGAAGTTGCAGTCAAATGTATAAACAAGAAGAATCTGGCCAAATCCCAGACGCTTTTGGGGAAAGAAATCAAGATATTGAAGGTAGTTTTTTGGTTGTATTTTGGTTTACAGGATACACACTCGAACAATCACATACAAGTTAATTCTTATGTTTTTTTCTAGGAATTGAAACATGACAACATCGTCGCGTTGCATGATTTTCAGGTAGGTTGAAGACTGCAGGTGTTTTGGATGACCCAGTTTCAATGCAACCGTTTAGAAGTGATGCTTTGTTCAACCTTAACTAATCTTAACTAGTAGCAGTGCTGTAGATTACCAACACTTCACTTTCGTTTTATGTCAGGGCTGTACGTCTTAAATGTGTGGTACTGTTGCTGTGTCTTTTGCATGAATTGGATTGGTCCACAGCAGTCACGTGCTCTCCTGTTGACATGACATGTGCGTTTGCTTTTATTGGTTAACGTACAGGAAAGCTGTCGTGCGATGCATTGTGGGTATTGAAGTTCTGTGGCTATAGAAGCTTTATGGTCTGATCTGTAGATTTATTATCATTTGTAAAATATATATACTGTATATATACAGTATATATATATATATACGTATATATACTGTTGCGGGAAAATATAGAGAAATGTTGTTTTAAATACCAGTGAGAGTCACATATATTTGTCTTTTCAGTTGCTTACTCAACTGCTTTTTGAATGGCTCTCATATCTTGTAACAGTGCAAGAGAAACCAGTGTGTCCAGACTGGAGAAATGGTTTCATTGAGTCTTGACACGTTCTTCAAACAGTTCTGGTTCCTGGTATTCAC
>JAZGTK010022967.1:0-10103 GCA_036877625.1 Ambastaia sidthimunki | reverse complement strand
TATTTAGCATATCTATGTATTTAGCATATCTATGTACCGTGATAATTGCATAGAACTCCTATGTCATAGAATACTGTAGTACTGTAAATATTTACTGTATTTACACTCAACCTAAATCTGAATTTCTAATTCTAAATCTTTATTTGAAAGCAAAGCAATTTATTTATTAAAATCATTACATTTTATTTAAGAAAAATACATCGGACTAATGTGACAGTTTTGTTAGATATTTTGCTGCCAGACTTGCTGCCAGTCGTTTTTCACAGACTTTATTTTACAGGGTAGTTTGACAGGCATGTAGGACATCCAATCAGACCGAATGCAAAGCCAAAAGATATATATAAAAATATATTTAGACCACTTTACTTCAGAAAACACCAGAATAAACTAAAACTTATAGGCTGATGAGAAATTCATGTCAAATACTGAATATGTTTGCTATAACTAAAGTGGAGAGGCTGTGAAAAGATAAGCAGTGTTTGGGTTTTTCTGGGTGGGTTGAACACATATCAAACAGGAAAAAGGTTGACCAGTCAGAGTATCGGTTTCAGATCCTCACCACTCTGAAGCAGATGTGTCACCAGGGAAAGTTTTTCATTCATCACAAAAGCGCATTAAAGTCAAATGCTTCAAAAAAGAATCACCTCTTTGTGATTTACAATAGCAGCTTTTCCATTTTCTAATGAAGAAGTGAGTGGTGGTTACCCTGCTAATCTCTCCAGTACAATGAAGTGGTTGTTCCTGTGTGGTTGGCAGGATGTTCTGGGTAGTTAATAGGGTATTTTAAGCTGGTTTCTAAGGTGTTCTAAGTGCCATAGCTAACCCTAATTATAAGCGCTAATGATAATAATGGTTGCCTTAACAAATGCTTTTGACAAATCAGTTTTTCAAAGTATTAGTACTGTAAACTGTAATTACTATATAGCATCAGTTTAAAGTCTGTCCTAAATTATTGTTTATATAGTCAAACTATCCCTAAACCAAACACTAACCTATAGTAAATACATACTGTTAACTACTTTTAAAGATTACTCAGTACTTTATCAAGGACACCTTAAATGATCTATACCTTAATACAAATTTACGACAAAAAATATGACTTTATAGATCTATTGAAGAGCTGCAAGATTTAAAGAATAACTTGTTCTTGATTTTATTTGTATACATTTGTTCATAATACATTTTTAATGCAGTAACAAATACTGTAGTACATATGTATTAATTTATGTATGTACATTGCATTTGGCTGTACTAAACATATTTTCCTCAGAATTAATTTTTTTCTGAAGAAAAAACGAAATTATAATTTTTACATTTTAAAACAAAT
This sequence comes from Ambastaia sidthimunki, assembly GCA_036877625.1. NCBI lineage: Eukaryota > Metazoa > Chordata > Actinopteri > Cypriniformes > Botiidae > Ambastaia > Ambastaia sidthimunki. The sequence goes on along the minus strand of JAZGTK010022967.1, from coordinate 8,776 downwards.
TTGATTTTAAAAGAAACTGAGTTTTTTCAACACACACATTTGGACAAATGCTGCGGCAAACTCACTCCTGATATGTGGCAAGCGCATTCAACAACATGTGGAAAAGAGCCAGCAGCTGCCGCTCTGGGAATTGTGTGAGACCATGAGGCACTAGTCTTGTTCTCATCAAATCATCATCAAATCATATGAATCGCAAACACAAGACCAAGAGAAACTGCAAACACTGACCAAAAAAAAGATGTCATCCAGCAGAAAAAAGAAATGGGTGGGGTTGGGGTATTGAGCGGGCCTTCTCTACTGAAGCGAGCGTTCAAAGACCTCCAGAAAAATCAAACCGCCAGTGTAAATGAGGGACAATCCTTATGAACATATGATCGCCAGGATAAAATAGTTAACCCCATGAGTGCTAAACTGAATTCATGTCTGATTTCTGCAAACAGCACAGAACTGCACATATTTTAAACAAGTAGTTAATACACAAACAGACAGAATACATTTTGTTACATACCAGAGATGCTAGTATTAAATAGCTGCTGTTTAATGTTGTCTGAATGTCTTAGTAACAGCGGAAACTTACTGAATTTTTGGGGGGTTGGGGGGGTTGTGGGAATAGTTTGGTATGCCAGCAGCTTCTTTGTGCATACTAAGCCCTTCCCAGAAATCAATGCTGTAGCGCTTATGTCAGTCTGAAGAATCCCCCTTTTAGTTTGACTACGGCGTAAATTAAACATTAAACCAGTTAACAAAAAACAAGTGAATTTCATCAGGCATACAGCCGCCATTTGACTGAGAAAAGAAAATATACAGTGAGAGACTGAAATACAGAAAACAGATTGTTAAAGAAACTCTATATTTTCAGATTTATATCAATATAACAATGACTGTCCATTATTGGGTGAACTATGTCTTTCAAATTTTAACATCCTTACTGGCATGCTTAAAAATTAAATTAGTAAAAACAGGTTTCATTTTTAAATTCTTTTGAATATCACACACTGTTCATGTCAGGAATTCAGCCTGTCCTACAAGGTTTTTGTTTTTTGTAACCTGTCAATGTGATTTCTGAGAGGTCAGATTTTAATCTCTTTCCGGAAAAACCTGTACAACTTGTGTCGAGTTCTGAACCATGACTTTCTACTGTCTGGAGCACTTCTGGATTTATGCTTTTTGGATTGTGCACATATTTTTCTCCTGTTTGTTTTAGTCTGGGTCCAAGTCTTTGCCTTGGGACAACGCTGAGTGGAAGAAAAACAGAAGTGAAACTTTCAAGACAATACACACCCCTCCGAACTGATCCTCAGATTCCCGCGTACCATTTGTCAAAGCACTCACAAAGTTTGAAAGTAAGTCTAACAGTTAGTAGTCAAATCTACACAATTCAGCACAAACTGAATTCACATCAGGTTTCTAAATGCAAGTAAGAACCACAACTTTTTAATATATGCCATAGCGATTTCCAAATAAAGAAAGCTTCTGTACAAACTTAAGAGTACAAACTTACTTTCTGCCCTTAATGCGACGGTAGCGCCGGTTTCTGCAGGAGATCATCTCTTTTCTGAGCAGTCGGACTGTCTTGTGGGCTTCCGGGGGAACGCTCATGTTTAAACGTTGAGGGGACTGCTATTTCGGTAGAAAACCACAGCTACATGGGTAACTGCCTGTGCAGAGGCAGCCCGATTTGTTGTTAACACTGTTGGTTGTATTATTTGTGAGTGCAGCTGCATTCTGGTCTGATGTTTGATCATTTCCTGTGCTGTATGCATACTCATGGCTTCATGGGAGCCCCTGTGACCCCATGACTTCCCTCCCTCCTTTCCCCTCTCCTGCCTGTTCATTGCCATCCCTGACTGGAGTGTCCGTTATCAGCACGAGGACAGAACACACTTCCTTCCCCACTGACAGTGATGACCCAAATAATGTCTAATGGTATATGAATAAAACAATCATTCACTACCATAGATTCATTACCTTCATACATTCAATACATCCATGCTTTTACTATTACAGTACCACAGTTACACCTCACATATTGGAGTTGCCATAAAAGATAAGTTTAGCATTTAGCATGTGAAAAGTTTAATTTGTTTGGCTTATTCCATTAAATCTTGACCTACCTTGTCCTGCGATGCCGAAACTCCATGAGAGTGAATTTAATGAGTAATCCAGTGAATGTTCACAGGAATCAACAGGTGTTCAGTCTAACAAACAAGTTAGACACTTTAAACAAAGTGACACTGACGCTACATGTGTAGTTCCTCATGTAGTTGTAGGTTTCGGGTCAGGTGATCAGACCCTTGGTGAACGGGTTTCTCAGTTAGTCTTTCATACACGGCTGACAGTGGAAACTGAAATCAGCTGCCGGTGGTCATTGCCTCCAGAACTTCCCCAGTCATGTCAATCATGTCATGTCATGTGCAGGAAACAGCGACTACAACATAGAACCTCTGTGTTTGATTTATAATTAAGACTAACGAGATCTTACAAAACGGTACGAGTCATGGAACAGTCATGGTATCAAGTGCCAAACCATGGTACTTAATATTTAGCATATCTATGTATTTAGCATATCTGTGTATTTAGCATATCTATGTATTTAGCATATCTGTGTATTTAGCATATCTGTGTATTTAGCATATCTGTGTATTTAGCATATCTATGTACCGTGATAATTGAATAGAACTCCAAAGTACGTCATAGAATACTGGAGTACTGAGGGAATGTGAATTTGGTCATTTTATATAAAGTGGGACTGACGTGAGGGAGCGAGGTCTGTCTATATTTTTTTAATTATTAGTAAATATACATTTGCAATGGATCAGTGGATCTCAAAACTTTTGATTTAAATTGTGATAGTGTGCGGTATTTAATCATGACTGTTTATTTTTAGCATCCAGGCTAAATCTTCTGACATCATGAATCAGCTGCAGCAGATGTGACGGTGCGTTTACAGACGCAGTGCATCTGTTTTTCTGCTGACTCACTGCACGCTTTGAGAGAAATATCTTCATAAAACAAATTTATGACTGATTAACGTGAGACCAACAGTGTCTCTGTGTGCTGTGATATTTTCAGAGCAGTTTCCCAGCAGTGCAGATGGAAACTCCATTCATCTATTCATTCATGTTTATTTACATGTTGTTTTGGACTATGTCAATTACAGGGAAAAATGCAGGGCGGAACGCTCAGGACACAAGCTTCCTGAATATATCACACAGCATGTTACCAGCAGGCCCCATTTTGTGCCATGAACACACATAAACCTCAAATGCTTTAGGTTATTGCCGTTACTTTACAATCAATTATTTCACAATTTACCTAGCAGCCACAAAATAAAATAGGCTAAACGATTATAAAGTTTACTTATATAGAGACCCGTTTCATATCTAGAGACCAGTTTATCCTAAAGACTGAGGAGTGGGCTTTTTTACTTTTTACTTGTACCACTAAGCAACCATTTACTGACACCATTGTAACCATTGCAACTTAGAACACTGAACACAAGAGCTATTTTCCCATTAAAAATTAAAGCACCACTTACATCCTCCAAGGAAAACTGTTTTTCCACCCATGGGAAAGCTAGCAGCCCTTCACATAAACCAAATTGCAAAGCTGGTTTCCACAAGCAGTTCTTCTGGACTGTTTTCTTGTTTTTAAACAGGGCAAATTTTGCAGTTACTCTAGTCTGTATCTAGAATAAGCAAGGGGCAATTTTTTCCTAAATACTTTATGTTGACTGTACAATTTAGTAAACAAAATGTAAAAATTAATTTGACTAAATCCATATTTGCATATTTTTCTTATTCAGTAATCTTAATCTGCTCAGTCAATATTTGGCTCATGTGTAACAATGCTAACAATGCTAACAGTTTACTATGCTAATCATCTGCTAACAATGTGATCTCTCCACCCACCCTGCCCTACCTCACGGCACTAAGGACGGATGTGAGATCTCCAAAATCCTGTAGCCCTCTCTCTCGCTTTCTGGCTTTCCCTCCAACCCAGATGTCCTTGCCAAATGACCTTTGTTCCAGAACTAAGTCCTGGCACGGAGTCATTTCTCACAAATGAAAAAAAAATTCCAAACCCAATGGAGCTGCTTTTGCAGATTCAGCAGAACAAAAGTTACACCTGTAAAATCATTCAGTGCCACAGAAACTGCAGTAGGTAAAGGATGACAGTTATTTCACCAAGTAGAGCATTTTTCTGACCATAAATTTTGTCCTGCAATAACTTTCCTATCAAAGAACCCCACCCCAGTTCCTAACTATTAAATAACTCCACACCTACGCCCCACACCAGCCCTGAGACTCTTTGTGATGGATTGCTCCCATGTTAAACATGCTGCAAATATTTGCATGTACATTCCCAAACAATTTTAATAACAAAAATGTTAAAAATGTTATTTTGAATGTTCTAGGACAGTTGAAAGAGTCCAGATTTTAGACGTTGTTTTAACATTGCTTGGTTACATTCAGAATGTTATTCAATTATTTTTAAATTCTGTAATGGTTTTAAAATGTTCCAATAACAACTTACGAGTAACGTTTTTGACACATGATGTGCAATGTTAAAAAGGTCTAATAATGTTACTGCGCGCTTTTTGAGAACATTTGAGAACTTTGACTGAATGTTAGGCAACGTCCTGCAGGTCTGTCAGTTGATGTTGTTTGCATGTAAATGTTATAACTGTAGGAAATGCAGTTTATATTAAACAAAACCCTGGCCAAAAACAACACAACTGAAGCCCCAGCATCACTCTCGCTGCTAATCTGTTCAGTGACAGAATTATTCCCTCATGATTAGAAGCGGCATAATTCCCAATCTAATAGTTTCTTCATAATCACAAGCATAATCTTTGGTGCATGACGAACACAAATGCAGCAGCTGGCACAAACAGAACCATTTGTTCTGTCCAATCACAAGAATGTTCTTAAAAAAAAAGAAAGGATCCTAGATCAGCTGAAAAAATAATTAAGACAATGACAGACAAAAAGGAGAAACACCTGCTCTCAAAGCTGCATTATGACAAGAATCACTTGAACCAGGAAGCATGAGGAAGATGAGGTCTGCAGGACCGTTAGGGAAGTTTAACTTCTGCATTTGTGACTGATTACAATGTGACGTACACTGAGTCTAAAGCTGATGCAACAGCATGACCACAGTTGTCAAGGAAGTGATGAAATAAAATGGTTACTAGGTTTTAAGCAGTCATCTGTGTGAATTTCAGCATAAGGTGTGGTCCACTCTGTAGCTTATTCTGGTCAAGATGAGACCAGATTGGCACTGTGTTTGCGCTATTTAGAACAGGTTTATCTGAAATCACACATAGCTTTGAGAGAATAATATAGCATGGTGCAAAAGAAAGTGGTGTTAATATAAATCCCATTACAGTTTCATAACTACAGTGTACCTTTTACAATGATGTGCCTGTAACGGCACACAGGCATTACAGTGTCCATTACAGAAAAAAAATTGTGACAAAAGATGACATTGGCTAAAGAAGCAATAAAATGGAAAATTATACTATTACAATTTAAAAACTGATAAGTCACTTTAACAGTGTTGCCGAAAAAGATGTTTTTTGTGAACCAATCAAAGAAGAAGAAGATGTGCTGTAATCCTGGAAGAGGTTCTCTGGTTACAAACTGAACCAATCACAGTTTTTGTAGAAGATGTGAGACAGTTATATTTGAAGAGGTGCACGACAGGCACCAGCAGCAGCAAATTCAGTGACCGCTTCTTCAGAAGTGCTCATTGCAGCAGCATAACATCTTCTAAATAACTTCAAATCTGCAAACCATGACACACCATAAAGCCAGCCAATGAAATTGGAATTTTTGAGTTGTTATTTTGATCAAACTCTGCCATTTTGTGTGTTACGCATTAGTCAATCAGTCTGTATGCTACTGTATGCTGAGACAACAACAAAAGTAGCTCTTAAGCACCATAAAAGAGCAGAAGAGGGCGACTGTACTAGTTCTTGACTCAACACAGACTGATAGCAGAGCTACAGAAACCGACTTCTTCACAGTCAGCAGATCGGTTTCTAAATGAAACCAATCCAGGCACAAACAGTCGTCAACTAACCGCCATGATTGAATAAAAACACTTTAACCTAAAAATTCTGGCTTAGAAGGAATTACAGTTATGATGATGTTTAATGGCCAGTATTAGCATTCCTTACAATAGTGGTTGATAAAAAATTAAACATTCAAACATTTTATTTGCATCAGGACCGCATCAATGCAAAGTACTATATGAATGACAACAGTTCAATGTGCTCTTTACAAGAAGGGACTTAAATATGAGCAGGTTGTGTTTCGCAATGTTGCTAATTCGCTTTGACAAGCCGAAAAGTCCTCATGTTTACAGTCTTCAAAACCAGTATGTATATTTAACAGTCTCTTGCACCTTATTGCTTAAATAATCATCAGTGCTCTCACACAAGCACTATTCTCATAGGCATTCATTTTCATACAGGCTAGATCACACACCCTCATTAAACATAACACAATGACCCTTTGAGCTGTGTTCATGCGTTTTCCTCTACTAGCTTTTTTTACAAACCACACTTCAGTTAATAAGGGCAATAAAAAAGATAAAAAAATATTAAATAAAAGTACATTAATAATTAACATTTATCTGGATGATTTTTCTGACCATGTCGCAATGGACAGACAGACAGACAAATCAGGGCCTGAATTTCGTTTTTTTAAACTGGGGGAGAATTTCCCCGTTACATGGGTCACATGGGGGGAATTAAAGATTATAAATGTTATATAAATTTTGACACATCGGGCTAAATTAATAACCTTCATTTATTTATGTCTACAGATTTTAATGTATGGTGGTTTTCAAAACTATATATTAATGCCTTTCAGAATCAGTGAATTTCACATATTTCAGTTCAGTTTCATCGTGCGCTTAAACTGAATTAATTTGGAATTTTTTGAATAAATTTAACATGTCACTTAATGTTTCATTATTTTGAGTTGCTTTTATTTTTATGCCTCCTGAATGAAGTAGGAATGTCTCAGCTTTCTAAGATATAGCCAATTATTTTTTTCTAATATTTAAGCGTTGTGAAATAATCTAGTCAGTGTCAGATTTTTTTATTTTAAGAAAAAAAAAGCTCTCTAAGATTAAAAACCATTTTAGTGAATTATGTTTATTTCAACATAAATAACTGTTAAGGAAAATATATAGCATACCAAGCTGTTGGCGTCTCCTCGCGGTTGAAACATGGGTTACGTGAGAGATGATGAACATCAGTAAGCAGGAGACTATTTTTATATTCACGTTAACTTTGGATAAAAGGCGCATTTTAAGACAGGGAGATGATGATTTACTCGCGCTTCATTGCGGCTGTGTTGAGTCGGCAGACACGCTCTGTCCGCTCACGCTATAAAGACCAAAGCATTTAATGTTTGAATTTCAGGATTAAAATAATCTATTTTCTATCTTGTGAGAATAAGATCAGTGACGCATGTGACGGAAAGCAGATGCGCTACAGGGTCAGTGACAGTCAGAGATGCCGGTGCTGCTGTTTGTGGAATTACATTCTAAAATAATGACAGACTGTTTGAACCGGTGATTTCTTTCTTCGCGTCTGTTGATGCATTTCATAATTTGATCTGAAATGAAGCAAATACATTTGTGCGGAAATTTCTCACATTATAAAAGTAAAACTTGCGGGAATGGTTTAAATTATGCGCAATCCCCACAATCCCGCGCCAAAATTCAAGCCCTGAAAAAGACTGTTTGTGGGGTTAGTCTTTAAAAAGACTGTTTGTGGGGTTAGTCTTTAAAAAGACTGTTTGGGTTTTTAAAGTAAATAGACGGCTAACAGATAGCGAGAGATGGCACAAGCGAACTTGGCAAGAGAACTAGAGTGAATGGCGCCACCACGTATGTGCGGAAGCTTATATAGTAGCATTGATGTCGCGTCACGGGTTCAAAATACAACCCTCTGTTTTAATTGGTAGATTTGAAATGAAACTGTGTGGTTGATTTGTTTGTGTTATAATTGTCCAACCGCTTGCACTTCGACATGGCTTTCCTCTGAATGCACACTGAGGAAGTGCACCACAAAATATGCTGACAAAATAATCCAGGAATGAATGTGAATATATGCAAATATTTTTGTGATATGCAAACTCAAAGAGTCTAACTCAGGTCAGCTGTGACAACATTCATGACAGCCAAAGCGAATAATTCAGGATGAAAGCAGGTCTGACCTGAAACAGAGCGTGTGCCAGTCCGTGTTGAGGGCCTGTAGGTACTGATCATCATAGATGTGCTGTCTGCAGCCTGCACACACCGGCAACCTCCCACCTGCTGAACACGGATACAGCCAAAGCAAAACCAGTCAGCGGATGGTTTAAACAACTAGTCAGTGTTAAATCTGTCCACACATTAGATATGGTTCTTAGGGACAAAAAATAATTTCTTATGTAAAATGTGACCTCTTTTTTTTTGTTGCAATATGTATCTCATCAGTTGTCTATATGTTGTCTAATATATATTTTTAATGTATATGTAACTTATGTACGCTTTCATTTTGTGGTTAATTTGTATTTTTTTGTATCTTTCAGCAGTTGTATGTTAAGCACACACTGAATTAATTATGTATTTATTGTATTAATAATTAATACATATACATATTTTAAACATTGGCAACAAAGCATCAAGAAAACAGATAAAGTGTTATAACTAGTGGTGCAACGGATCACAAAACTCACGGTTCGGATCACATTATGGTTTTTGAGTCCGGATC
>JAZGTK010022966.1:0-10103 GCA_036877625.1 Ambastaia sidthimunki | reverse complement strand
GGACATTTTTGAACTGGTTCTTCAAACAAACTACCTCAATTAATCATTCTGCCAGGAACATATCGCTTCCAATCAAGGCTGGGGCTTGAGTTCTATTACCTGTAAAAGCAATGTGACCCTCAATACAGAGCATGAGGGCCATGTGAAAAATAACCAACATGGAGGAGATGGGCTTCATTTCTTTTATTGTATCTAGAAGACAGACGATTTGGCTCAGGTTTTGCAGTAGCAATGGAGGCTGTTAACCTAGCATATTTAAAGAAAAAGGTTTAGATTACTGAGCAGTGAATTTCCATGCTTTATAAGAAAAGGCAATTGACCCCCTTCTGATCTTTGATTATAAGTATAGACCTCTTAAATCTGAACACCCTAAAATGCTAATTTTTAATAATCGTCTAAGCAAAAAAGGGTTTTGGTGGAGATTTACATATTTCAAAAGGTATTTTTGTAGCTTTAATTAAAATTATTATTTTGTGGTTCAAAAGAATGACAGATATGTACGCTTGTGCTTTAAAACTAAGCACAGACTTTGATTAAACATATCAAAGTATTTTATTATCACTATTATTACTATTACTATTATTAACTTTTTTTCCAGTCAGCCAATTTACAAAAATGAATAAGAGCATAATGTGCTTGAAAACATTGCTTAATTTTACCTGAAAAACAGACAGCAATTTCTTTGTATCCTGATAATTACGTGCAGATTAATTTTCGTCTAAAACTGCCTTCTGTAGGCAAGGTGCACGCCTGACGGACGAGAAAACGGCACATTTAAAAAAAGAAAGTTATTCTAAGAGTGTGTCGAAATGAAGAAATGTAAGCAAGAAAGAAATAAACAGTGACATGTTAAGCCCTAAATGAATAAGGGCAGGGTTTTGTGTAAATCTATTTAAATGGTGTTTCTTAAAGTTGCATTAAAGGCCAATATTAAACATAACAGATACAATAAACTGAGCTTTACTGGTAGCTGTTTTGTTGAGGTTTGTAGTGTTTAATGTTTGTTGTCTTGAGTCTCTTGGCCTCCACATTGCAGGCGCTGTGAGGACCAGAAAGAAGACACACAGCATGCACAATGAGGAGACCAGAAAACCCCTGATTGGCTGCTTGGTCAATGAGATAGCTAATGTGTTAATTGGCAAGAAAATTTAATTATAAACAAATTGTAATGGTGATGCGTACAGCCAAGTGTGTCTAGGGATTTTTTGTTGTTGTTGTTTCATTTGCTGATAAATAATTCAGTCAGACTGGGTCAAATTACCATAGAAAATTTAAATTCAGTTTAATTCATTTTCCAGATGACTACAGTAGCAGATGTGAATTGATGGTTCAAAATGATGAGCTACAGGAATGTTGTATTCTCCAAGGTCAAATGAATCATTCCCAGGGAATACACATACTGATAAAACATACAGCTTGAATGCACTGTAAGTCACTTTCGACAAAAGCATCTGCCAAATGCATAATGCATGTAAACCCTATTAAATAAAAAGGTGAGAAAACCTTTATTAGTATTGTCCTGAACGGCATTTAAAAATCATAAATCATAATCATAAAGGTCAAACAGTGGATTACCTCTAGTTTGATCAAGGTTTTAAATAGTCATTACAGATAACATTCAAAAACCTCTGACAGGCTTTTAATGGCTATTAATATCTTTGCACCAAAAAAATTATGCAACCACATAAATGTCTTTCTCAAGCAATTAATGGAGGCAAAAGCACTGAGGTACAAATATAATGATAATCATCGTTTTCTGAAAGCATGCCATCTGCCTCAGATCAGCAGTATAGTCCAGTTAACTGTTTCCAATAGAGCATGAATTAAAGCATGCTTGTTTACCCCTGAGTTCCATTAAGCCTCTAGACAATGAAACAATACTGGATTCAATAATGGATATCTCTGTGTTCAGACTTCATAGATCCTGCCTCTAGACATTGTAGTATGCAATTACAATGAAACAACATATGTTTTAAATGTTTTTTCTTAACATATACATTTATTCATTTGGCAGACTCTTTAATCCAAAGTGACTTACAGTGAATTCAAGTTGTACATTTTTATCAGTACTTGTGTTCCCTGGGATTGAACCCACAACCTTTGCGCTGCTAACACAATGCACTACCAATTGAACTACAGGAATGTGCTATTGCACAGCCATAGGCCAAAACACACCTAATAATCATAATCTCAGGTCATTGGATGATGTGAGGTCAGCATCACTCTAGTCATGACTGACCTGTTATTATGCATAGAACTACACCCTCTCCCTATTTTCCCCAAAGTGAAAATTTAATACCACAAAAACATTATCGTGTTTAGTTACATGTTTCGGTTTTTAGTGGTTTCTGGGTAAAAATGCTTTAACCTCTTCTGTCAGCTTCACCTACGGGCTACATACTGTATAAAAGCAAAAGCAGTCAAAGTGGTGGACTAGTCTTTGGACAAACGTGAAGAAAAAAACACATTATTTACTGAATTTTCTGCCTGCAAAGGTTTAATTGTAATATTTTCCCTGGTGTTGAGGGCAAACACTCAACCATTTGTTATATGATGCAGCAAGTGGAAAAGGAAAATCACTTTAAAGATCTACTGTTGTTTGTATTTGTAAGTGTAGGTGTTTAGAAGTTGAGTGTTACAATCTATAACACAGTTAAGGGACCTTCTCTGACCTTTTAGAACCTTCAGGAACTTTCTGCCACCTTCTAGAACCTTCCAAGCAGAGATCAAACAAATTTTTCTCTGCCCTGTTCTAAGTAAGACTGACATCAGAGTCGATGCTAGCCTGTGAGAAACAAGTCAACCACACATAATGAAACTAGAGAAAAGTTTGTGACTCAGCTTTTGCAACATAGTCACCTTTTTGTGTCTTTTTTGTGTGTTGATTTTAGCTGCTGTCAAACACTTGAGAACGGAGACAACTCTAACACCTGGCCAGCTTCCCTCTGATATTCAAATGACAACTAATAAAACGGCTAACTTTTCTTTTCGTTGCTCTAATCTTGCTCAAGTTATTGTTTTCACCTGTTTTTAGTTTCGTAACCTTGTGTATATATATATATACTCTGTGTATGTATATACTGTGTATTTACGTATGTACTGTGTGTTTATGTATGTACTGTGTATGTATATATTGTGTTTATACTCCTTGGTTTTGTTCTGTTTTTTGTTTGGCTATGGTGTTTTGGTGTTTTCTCCTGAGTTTTGGTAATTAAAAGTATATTTTAGGATCCCTGTTTCCCTGGATTTCTCATACACCGCTATAGAAGTACTGACCAAAACAGTGATATGTATGTATGTTCTAGCTGTCCGCCTCCTCCAGTAGTAGGGAAAGCAATTCCTTGAGGACCACACAAAGGTTTTTTTAGACCCGGCATGTCTAACTCACTATCCGTTTTGGGGATGGGTGGAAGGGAACTTATAAGAACCAATATTTAAACGTATATATTGTACAATATTGTATCTTACATCACAAACAGCAGTATTTGTGACACATGCATCAATTACATCTGTAATAGTTGTGGGTTCCGCTGTATATGTGGTCCTCTAGAACTGTTCCCATTAGCTTTAGCCCTGGATAGAGGAAAGGTCCATGGGAGACCCTGGTTGACCTGTGTTGTATTTCCAAAACAATATTATAAAACTGCTTTTATTATAATGTGCTCTGGCACAATCCATTTACACTGCTGGCGTTGTTTTAGACAATATAAGAAAAACATTTTTGTCTTACTACTTTTATTACTATATTGTCTTTTATTTGGACATTATGCTTCTTTTTCCTTTTTATTTTTGCACTGTAATGTTGTAAGGCCAAGGCAAATTCTACTGTTATTATTATTGTATTCATCTATGTATTATTATTGTGTTGTGTTTTATTCTTTTTATCACCTCAATATTGCAGTCAGTACTGTAGCCTCCAGTGTAACAAGCAATAAAACAGCACATAAACTGCCAGTCAAATCTGCTAACTACTAGAGTTTTGTTGTAACTCTTTGAATCGTTCATTTGCTGAATTCTGAATCTGAAACAGATAAATGGACGGACAGAGAAATAATAACATGATTAAGATGAAAATTCAAATGAATTAACTCTAGTTCCTTCACTTAAAAGAAAACAATCCTCATTTAAATAATGTGACTGCAACACAACTTTAATTAAATTTAAGGTATGAAGCAGAAAACCATCAATCAAAAGCATACGTTGTATTTGATTTTGACTATGGAACGGATATTACACACAAACACCCTTGAATGCACATGCCTAATATAAATTTCATTATGTCAGTATGTATCATGGTGTGGCAAATACCACAGAACAGATGGTGCAACTTTCTGTAAATAACAGCAAAGTGTCTAAGTGTTAGCTTAAAGGAAATTAAACACTGCCCATGATCTGATCACATGCTTCTTCTCTGACTTATTCCAAGGAGATTTCATGATGTTGTAATCAGTTACAGCTTAAGCATGCTCTCTACTGTAATCTCTACTGTAAATGCTCTGCACAATTGGTCAGCTCCATATTTGTTTCTCCGCTTTACTTTAAAATTACTTTCTGCAGGTCGTCAAGAAATCATCCCTTCAGCTGCCAGCCACCGGCTGCGTTATGTTATGGGAATGACAGAGTATGTATCTGAGTACTTCTATGTATTGACGATCCTGTGCTAAATGACAAAATTAGCATATAACTTATCATCTTAATGATTAGGAATGTTGATTCAGTTTGGAGCAAAGATAAAGCATAAGAATGGAGAAGAAAAAGCGAACAATTTCCCCCATTCCTCAGACCCCGTGTGCCAAGTCTGACATGCCCGGTAAGAATGCGAGCCATTCATCTCTCTGTGGAATCACAGAAAATCATTAACAGCAGAGTCTGTTTTGCTCCTTTAAGCGAATCGTTTAATCACTGAATGGAATTGTGGGCAGAAGGAGTAAAGGGAAGGCTGAAAGAATGATTTATCTCTTCTGTTTGTGAGCCTAGGAGATGAAAGGGAGTCAAATCAAAAGCATTGCAAGGAAATCCAACACAGATTATTTAGGAAAGCGAAGCAATAGTTGGATATTTAACTTTCACAGCACCTCAATGACACAGTGCTGGTATCAACCCTATCTAAACAGCTGTCTCACCACCTTCAGTCAAAAGGACTGAAGACACTAGTTTGCCCTGGATGGATAAATGACAATTTAAAGATTGTGATTTTACATTTCAACCATGACTATGTACTGTCTACACAATAAGAGATTCCGAAACTAGAAGAACTGAAGTCCACAGTATCGACTATAATAGCTTCCTGCAATATATCTGAAGCTTGGGTGTCTGAATCTGACAACACCCTAATTTTCATTTAATAATTATGACCTTTGCAGAAAGGTTTAGTATTCCATGTTCCTCCACATTCTCTATTGGCACCACTCTAAAAGCTTCAGGAAATATGAGTATCTGTGGCATGTTTTTTTCAAACCACCCATCTGTGAAGTGTTTAAATAGAAACATAGTCCACAGATAGGGTCCCGTTTCACAGACAGCGCTAAGATGACCTTTCTGAGATCATCCGGTTGTTCTGTGTGTTCCAGGAGGAAATGAAGATGAAATTTTAAAGGGGTTATTCTTGAAAAGAGTGATGCAGAGAGAGATTATAGGTGGACTAGAACAAACATTTTATCTCAGACAGGTTCTGCTGACCTAAACACACCCATTCCATTAATAGAAACAGCAGCTGCACAGTGGGATGTGCACTTTAGGTTGTATTCTATCATTTCGCACCTGCGTGCACACACACGTACACACACAAACACACACAGAATTTCTAGCTGAATGAATCTTACAAAACCTTTCAGTGGTTATCAACATGTCTTTGCCATTTTTTGACCCCAAAATCAAAAGTAAAATACAAAATACAAATACAAGTAATTGAGGAAATATTTTGCAAAAGAAAATTAAGCCACATTATGACATTTTATTTCACAATAATGACAAGTTCATCCTAACTGAGAGAATTATTGAAAACACATTTACAGCTGGAAAAAAGTATTGAAGTAATGAGATTGTGGAAGATGTGAGATGAGCTTAATTGGCATAAAAATGTCCCAACCCCAAAATACAAAGATTGATGACCCTAAAATGTTTTTTATACAATATATACATTTTTGTATTATTTTCCTTTTTGAATTGGAAATATAACACAGAGATGTTCTTGCTTCTAGGCTGTCTCATTTAATCTAACACACACACTTTCCATTTCTCTCTCTTCCTCCACCAGAGATGCATAGCTCTCTTTTTATAACAACTGCATGACACAAAAAGCAGTTGAAAGACAGATGAACAGTTCCTCTCTTCTACCCTTTTAAGTGTTTAAGTTTCCCTACCGGTAGTACTAGCTGCTCCTTCCTGCCAAACAGTGGAGAGGGGATATATTAAACAGTGTGTAAATAATATCCTTTAGAACCATCAATCACCATCCAAATCACCCCTGGGAGCCCTACAGAGGAATACTGAGCTGATACCTTGAGTATTGCCATTAAATTACTCTCAGGCGAAAATGTAATAGTGGAGCTTGCTAAGACAATTTAAACACACCCCTATCCCTTCATATTAAACT
This sequence comes from Ambastaia sidthimunki, assembly GCA_036877625.1. Classification (NCBI taxonomy): domain Eukaryota; kingdom Metazoa; phylum Chordata; class Actinopteri; order Cypriniformes; family Botiidae; genus Ambastaia; species Ambastaia sidthimunki. The sequence goes on along the minus strand of JAZGTK010022966.1, from coordinate 3,508 downwards.
TTGACATGCAACATGTTTCATGTTGTGTGTGCTATATGAGCAACTTGTAGTGGAAAATATAAAAGTGAAAAAAATAGTGATAGGCTTACATAGAGGACGGAACCCGAGCCATATCTAGATGTCTAGGTGTCTTTTTTGCAGTTACGACAGTAAGTAACCACTTTCTAGCATCTGGCAAACAACCACAACACCTTAAGCATCACGGTGGCCACTTTTTGTAAAAGTCACATTTTCTTCAGAAAATCCAAACAGTCGGGTCCACAGAAAGAGCCTGCAGATCTCCTAACTTCTTGAGCAAAGGTAATGCTAATAATAGAGCCATGTTGAGAGTGAACATTTGTCTAAGGCTTACTCTAAGTGCTCAAATGGAGCCCCTGATAAGTCCCTTGCCATTACAATAAGATCTCAAGAAGGGACCCGCATACGACAGAATGGCCTCATACATTCTTCTAGTAGAAGGAGCTCTACAACCTCAGTTGAGAGGCTGGGATCTAGGTGCTGGCTCCCCTCAGAGGCCAGACCCACAGTTTCCAAATTTCCATCTGGAGGTGAAGGATCAACCCCCAAGCCTAACACAAAAGAACCCTCCAGACTGGAAGCTCCAAAAAGCTCTGTACAGGTGAGACATTAGGTCTGAGAACCAGACTCAGGTCTGGCAGAATAGAGCTACCATAAGTAGACAAACTCTGACTGCTGGGAACAAGGCTAATGGGGTTAAAGCGTACAGACAAAGCCTCAGCCATATCTGTATCATGCCATCCAGCCCCACCGGACAGTGAGTTGACTCCTCAAACACAAACAAATCCACTTCTACTCAGCTGCACCTCTGCCCAATAGACTCCACCACTTGTGGATGACGCCTCCACTCCCACTGTGGTGTTGTCCATACAGACTAGAACGTGTTGGCCCTTGAGATGTGTAAGGAAGTGCTTCAATGCTAGAAGCACTGCCATCATTTCCAGGCATTTTATGTGCCAGGAGAGATGAGGGCCCTCCCACAGATCAAGGACTGGGAGGCCATTGAGAACCACACCCAAGCTCATGAGAGAGGCATGTGTTGTAAGAATGAGAATGAGACCCAATGTGAAAACAGGGTCTGATCCACATAGTAAGCATACAAAGCCCTCAGCACGTAACCCTCACTATCTCTAACAGGGGTTTTTTTGGATGGAAAATGTTTTTTCTATGGCCAGAACTGAAATGGTTTCATGTGCAGTGGACCCAAAAGAATCACACTGGCTGCTGCTGCCATAAGGGGTAACAGCCTCTGAATGTAGGAGACAGTTAGATGCTGGCCTTGCTGAATGCTGCTCACAGTGGCAATGATTGACTGCACACTGGGAATAGACTGGGCAGAAGTTTTCACCCCCTCAACTAAACTTGACTGCACATGGACAGGCACACGAGTTTTCTGACGACAAGAAGCTTAAGGTGTATTTAGCAGGCGCTTTTTAAAGATTTTGTGGTATGCAACACTACATCACATGACTTTGACCTACCTAAAAATAGACATGACTTTACACATTCAGACCCTTGCACACCTGAAGCATATTCCCCATAGCATCAAGCCATGATGCAGCATGTTCTGGATGTAGTGCATAAAGTGCCTTAAAATATATTTTTATAACTTCATTCATTGACTGTGAGCTCATTCAACGATGTTCAGTTTTCAAGTTAATTGAAAAAGGGAGTTTAAGTGAGTGAATGAATACAATGACTCTTAAATGACTCTTGTATATGTGGAGATTCATTGAGTGTCTTGAATGTGGCAACTCTTGAATAAAGCTTTGCATTAGAGAGTTGATTCATTTTGTATGAATTGGTTCTGAATGACTCTTGAGTGACTCTTGGCAGTAGTAAATCACTTTGAGTGTGGTAGATTAAATGACTCCTGAATGACTTTGTGCATCAGTCAATACAATCTTAGTGTTTTAATATCTCTTAGTTTTATTAATATAAGTATTATAATGAACAATAAAATTTGCAATAATACTATGTATTCTGTATTCTATGCTACATTAAACTAATATAAAATTAAGTTATACTTATATAGAACATACATATTTGGTATTTTACTTTGCTTTGGTTATAATCGGCTGTTATGTGACAATCCAATCCACCCATCCATCCATCCATCCATCCGTTTGTCAATCAATATCTTCTCTTCTCTTTTGACACTCAGGCATTTGATACAGGGAGAGGATAGAACATCCTTGAATTCTCCATCTGTGACAGTGTTGAGAATAGTAGGGTGCTTTTCACACAAGTGTCCACACACATGAGAATAATCCTTGGGGATAAAAAAGGCAACCAACCTAACTTTTCAGTTAACACATACACACACACACAACAGAGGAATGCAGTTTTTATTGGGGTCCACACAGATCAATGATTTGTCGTTGAAGTCATCCATCTTTTCGGTGACAGGCAGAGGTCAGACAGCTGAAAGATAGACGTGTATGTGATAGGCTGTCTGACACCAAACAGTGCTACAGCTCAGACAGGGGTTAAGGTTGTGACACATCAAAGTGTCAGACCCAGTTTATCTGACATGCAACATGTCCTTGTTTTTTTAGTATATTGGCTCAGTATTTCTAGAAAACAACACACTGTCTGAAAATGGACAGATTTCTGGCTAGTAAATTATAAACCCCTTGTAAAATGGGTGTAAATCAACAAAACATAAAAATAATAATACTGTAATGCTATTAATGCATCAGCAAAGCTGTGATCTCTAGATTGCCATCGGAACAAGGCTTTATAGAAAGTTTGTGTGTGGGGGGTTATGTGACATCAGGAAAGGGAGGTCAACAAATCTTTACACCAATGAGTAAAGTAAAGATGGTGCTCTACATGTATAACATGAAAAGGGAATATGAGAAATTCAACTTTGCACACATCCTCATCTCTGCTGTTGTCCATTCAACAACTTTGGATGCTTCAAATTCAATTCCCCAATGTGCCCCTGGTGTCACACTCTGCCCAAGTTTTTGCCATTTCTGACCACTAGTGGTCGCTATGGGACTCTTTTTGTTTTTAGTAATTTATGTTATCTGTGTCACCTGTGTGCACGGTAATTAGCAGGCTATTTAAGCAGTAATAGTTTACTTTCCTACCTGTGAGCCCCTGCAAAATATGGTAAGGCTTTCTTTTCCCGAGTTCTTATTTTGTAATTTATTATTCTCAGGTGATCTTTTTGGGTGTTTTCCCTGTGTTTTTGTTTTCCTGTTTTTGAGTGTGTATAATTGTATTACTTTGTCTTTCGAGAAGATCTGTTTTGTTTTGTTTTTTCCCAAGTGCTGTTCTGTTTGGAAAATATTTCAGTTTAAATGTGTAGCAGTGTCTCCCTCGCCCCTTTTGCTGATCATAAATGGGTCATGGGTTAGACAGCCTCCATCAGGGGAACCAGAGATCTTGGGCTAGGAAACATTTGCAGGAGAGCCAAATGTTTAACTAAGCCCTCAGTGAAAACCCCTCATATCCAAGTCATATCACTAAATAAGCTGTT
>JAZGTK010022965.1:0-10104 GCA_036877625.1 Ambastaia sidthimunki | reverse complement strand
GTTATAATGTCACCATTTATTGCTGCTTGCTAAGCCAAGTGATATGAGCCCTACAATATTCTGATGTGAAGCTATGATGTCACAAAATTCAGCCCAATGTTGTCTCTTAATTTTTAATCAAACACTCAATTGCTTATAAAAGTCATGACACACCTTTCCTCAATAAGCCGCTTAGTTTGACCCCTTATTCATGCCTCTAGTGAGGTTTTGTCCAGAAAAAGATGTATGCAAGAGAGTAATAGTGCTGCTTTATTTTGCAAGCATCACTAAATAAAAAATATATTACAAATTATATTTAATGATTAACTGTTGTAGACTTCAATGCAATGCATCTGTCAAATGTAATAGTATATGTTGCATCAAAGTATATAATAAACTAGCTAACACAAGCATAATTTGCATTTGAAAGGTGGACATTTCTAATCATAAATGTGTGGGAGATGCTTTATGCAGATAATGTAGACCACTAGCAGCTTTAACTGACCCCACAGCAGGTTATGTCAGTTGTAATTAAAAATACTTGAGCAAAAAAGAAAAGAAACTAACCTTTCACTGCAAAAACTGTGATTTTACATGTTTCATTTAGCTTAATTTATGCTAAATGAGCCTGATCTTAAAGTGGTGTTAACATTTAAAAAAATGACTCAATTATTCAGCTACTACTGTTGAACAATATTACTACTGTATAAATACTTTGTAATCCAGCCAAGAAAAATTTACATTTTCTTGTAACAATAGAGGAAACGTTATACAAAAAAATCACAACAATGTTTCAAATCAAGTTAGTTTGGAAATTACTGGAAATTACTTTTTAATAATTTAAAAAAATTAATTTAAGCCTGAGTCTTTAGTTGACACATCAACACATACATTAAGTTGATGTTTTAATATCTACATCACATGACAAGCAAGTCTAAGTGATTTGCAAACAAAACAACAACAGCATAAATGAGCGCTGCAAACAATAAAACACGCATAAAGATAAACAGTAATCCATGTCTTTTATTTATGTCAGGGTGCATGCTGGAAAGTTAAGCTTGCTCCACATAGATCTCTTGACGAGATGACTAGACAAAAACGTTTTTATAAAAATAATACATTTATTTGCATAATAAATTTGTTAGGCATTTGTAATGACACTGCAGCAGCTTAATTCTTCCTCTCCTATATTGCTCAGTTTTACCTTTTAAACAATAGAATCCTAATACACAGAAAATTGGTATATGTTTTACCTGCTTTAATACATTAGGAGTGGCAGACTACATGGTAGACTTTATGACCCTATTTAATGTGACAATAGTAATGACTATTTAAAATGTGACGACAGTGACGTTGTCACATTTTGAAAGAGATTAAAAATAGTTTTTATATATTAATTATGCAAAGAATTGACATAAACAGAAACAACAATAATTATATATTTAGAAATAATCATGACTACTATTTTCTATTACAAATAGTTTACCTATTTGTGCTTAACAAGTACCATAAATCACATTCTTACTTGCCACATTTAAACATCCAGGAGCAGATTTTAAATTTCTCATAAATTGTTAGTTAAGCCTGATATGAAAGTGCATAATATCTGGGAGCTCCATGGGTTAACTGAAAGCTGAGAAAAGCTGTTGCCAATTAAGTGCGTGGAATGCCACATATAGACATTTCCTCAGAGCTTCCACCACAGGTTGCAGAGCACATGTTCCGATCTAGACAGAAAATATAAGCGCTTTAATTATAAATGCTTTTTTTAATGTTTTGCTTTCACAGGTGAGAAACAATTGTCTAAACTGAGCATGTGGTCACAGTAGGCTACGCTCTGTGATTTATTCTTTTGATTTCGAGGAACTCCAGTTCAAGTCTGTACCATTTTTCGCTGGACGGTGGTGCTAAAATGGCAGCTCAGAGGTTTTTATTTCTCATTTGTTTGATGGTGTGTGGAGGAGTCATTGAGAGCACTTATGGTGTTTGTACAGGAGCACACTGCCAAAGGTCCTCCAGATCACCAGATCACCAGAGCAGATCACTCCATCAACAGAGCAGATATTCAGCTTATTCTCCAAGACGTCCAGCAGTCCCCTACACAATAATTCAGCCACAGCACAGCAGGAAAGAGAACCCAAGGACCATTACAGCTGAGGTGTTCAACCCACAGAGATGCACAGGGGGAGTTTGTCATGGCTCGGCAAGAACAACAATTAACAATACAGAAGAATGCAAAGGAACTGAGTGTAAACTCAGGAGTCGACAGGAGCCCAAACAGCATTCCTGCATTGGAGATGCCTGCGGTGCAGGGTCAAATTTTGGAAGAAGCAGACTATCTTCTGTACATATGCAGGACAGAGCTGAGCAAGTATTTGGAGAATTTTCGGAATTTGGACAACGAGGGGGGGCTTCATCTGGAATTCAATTGACATGCGACATCAAATCAGGTAAACATGATTGACTGATTTTGTTCAGGGTGTTGGATGTTATACTACCAGCATTTTTTCCATATTAGCAATATTACATTTGGGAATAGTGATATTAGACTTACAAACCATGCAGTCAAGCCCATGCAAAATCGATTACGTGCTGGAGAGTTGCCTGCTCCCTCAGGGAGAACATGACATGTAAAAGCATGTCAATTTCATAGTAAGCCATGCAAGTCAAAAGTAATGAAATGTGATTCAAATATGAGATGTAATGTTAACAAAACGTTTTCCAGGCATTAATGAGGTCCAATCTGAAGACGCATTGGTGTTGCACTTCCACTTGCTAAAAGGTCAGGAGAAATTTGTGGAACAGCTGCAGGGGCAGGAGGCTGAGATTAAGCAGCTCCAAAGCACACTGAGTGAACAGCGAGGTGCTTTATTAGCCCACCAAAGGGAAATACTAGACCAGCAGCGGAGGATGTTTGAGCAGATGGAAGAAGTCAAAACCCAGTACAACCTGCTTCTGGACAGCGTCAAACACTTATTGGTCCAAGGCCCACACGGAAACATTGAGAGTCTTTTGGGAGGTCTCCCTTCCCAGACAAGATCCCATCCTAAAGAGGGTTTCAGCATGCACAAGATGAACATGGATGCTAGTGTTACAGATGTTGACAGACCCCTTCTTGGCTGTGGATCCTGTCAAGCAGATGAATACTGCGACTACAGTGCAGACCAGCCACGCTGTGAGAAATGTACTATTTGCCCTCCAGGGTTCTTCCTGGTAGCTCAGTGTTCGATTCATGCTGACCGGATATGCCAGGTAAGTCTCAGACTGTATCAAATTATAACTGAAAATTATATTATAAGGAGGATTTTGATAATTAGAAACCAAATACAACTGATGTTAAAGCTGTAATCCATAACTTTTGCCTCTCTATCATTATCTCTGTTCGAAATATTAAATTGCAGGTTACTTTACATACTTTTCTTTGTGTATGTTGAAGTCAAACTGACCTTGAAATCCAACCTGACAGCTCAAATTATAAATCATTATTAGGTTGGCTTCAGAAAGCCAAAAACATGTTGTTTGATTTAAACTTATTGGCTTAGCAAGCAGTAACAAATGGTGACATTACAACTTCATAGCCATGGCCTGGCAACCAGTTACAGTACCCTACCAACTGCCCTTATGGACTTTCATTGAAAAAACATCCTGTGTTCAAGTAATGTGAATTTACAGGCCAAGCTTTCTCAAGCCAATATAAAGTTTGTTCACAAACTTTACTTCTTCAGTTATAATACCAGGATATGGTAAGAAGACCATTTTGAGCACTGTTAACCAAAACATAGTTAAGGATGGCAGTTTTAAGTAGTTAAGTGATGTGTGTCAGACAATTAATTAAAACATTTTATTAGCAACACTTACTGTCAAATAATTATTAAAGTTTCTTTAACAAAAAAGACAAGATAACAACTGCAGTTGTCCTATAGGACAGAGATGAATGCCTAGAGATACCAGATTTGTGTAAAGAACAGAACAAGTGTCTCAACACTCCAGGTAAGTTTGACTTCCAGACTTGTTTGAGATTCACAAGAGATTAAGTGTAAATCATTGTTAAATGTCTTTTATATTCAGGAGGATTCCGCTGCTCCGGCATGTCAGAGAGGGATGCAGCTGCTGGGTTGTGTGGACACTCCTATTTTTACAATTCTCCAATGGAGGAGTGTCAAGCCTGTTCAGAATGTGATTCTCTGCCCATGGCTTCTCCATGTACAGCCATGAGTGATGCTGTTTGTGCCAATTCCCATGAAAGCAGACTTTCTCTTGTCTGGTCTGGTGATGTTGATGTAGCCAAGGGCAGTGAGTTTCCCAAAATACAACTTTACGTCCGAGGCAACAGTGATGGAAGCCTACTTTCCTGCACAGACGGCTTGATAGTATTCCATCAACATGGTCTTATTTGGGTTGATCATAACCTTGCTTTAAGACATGGCTGCCGCAGCTTTATCCAAGCATGTTTACGACTTAATGCCAGTGAAGATGAGGGTCGAGACCTGAGTGGTATGCGTATGGAGCAACGGGAGGGGAAGTCTCTTCAGAGCACTAGTGTGAGTGGAGCAGCTGCAGTGGAACCAGGTCATGTACTGGTTCTTTCTCTTAAGAGTGCCAGCAACCAGTGCAACCAAGACAGTGAAGGTGTGCACCTTCAGGGCAACCGAATATCACCTTTCAGCCTATTCTGGTTGTCCCATGACACAGGTGCCGTTGCTATGACTGCTCAAGCAGTTGCTTCGGCACACTACCACACCAACTATCGACCTGCCTTCCGTATGTCATCCATCTCAGACTCCTATATGGTTGGGCTAACCGATGACAATCGTGGTGTGCGCTTCAGGGAAAGTGGTACTGTAAAGTTTGTTCTTCAGCAGTCCCTGTATTCTATGGGTCAAGCCTGTATCTTAGAGGGCTTCTACTTACTTGCATATGTGAACCATAATGGAAGCAGTGCTGAGCTGACTCGTGCGTTTAAGCCTGGGGTGCACTACAGAGACACTTCTATATCATTGTCAGCTGCCACCACTGTGGATTCTGGGGATATGCTTACCTTTGAGATTCTCGCACCCGCGCAGTGCAACGTGCGCTATTTTGGGGATGACTCTGGGATTAGCATTCTAAGTCTTGTGTGGATCCCATCAGCCGTGTCAACTGCCTTGTCAGCCACCGTGTCTAGGAAAGGTCTACCCTCTGGGGCAGTGCGTAACAAGGCCTTGTTTTTTCACCAGAATACTCCAGCAGTACCACAGGTGACACTTGCTGGAACAGGGGACCCCTATCCTCACCGAAACTTCATCTTCAGGGAAGACGGAACAGCAAGTGTGGCCTTGGATCTCCGGCTCATCCACTCATGCAGTCTAATCAGACTCACCTTGCTCCAGCAGGATGTGACACAGGGAACTCAAGTGGCCCCCGTAGCTCAACAGATTGGTGGACATATGCCAGAGGGAAGTGTATGGGCAAATGTTGGACTGAGGGTATCCATTCAGGTGCATAATGGCACAACAGTTTTTGTTACGTTGGACTGTATGAGAGGACGCATCAACCAAATTGCCTATGATGCAGGAAGTAGCATTTCTATTCTTTGGACAGCTGCATGAGCATAACATTAACTAGCAAGGCATTAAGCTAGCTTTTTGGATTAAAGGGAAGTGTTATTGGATGATTTCCAATAACACAATTCCAATTTTGCTTCATTTATCTGTGAAACAGCAATCCTGTTTTTTCAACTGGACTCAAATTACCAGTACCACCTAATAGAAATAAAACACAAGCTGGAACAAACAAAATGAACTAGAAAATGTCTTGGTTCTAGTAACATTATGATATTAACATATATCTTAAATAAAAATCACACTCTATTTTTATTATTACTACTTTTTTTACAAATCATTTTATGATTAATTGTTGTATGTTGAGCTTTTAAAACTGTTGTAGTATGTGTTTTTATTTTCTTTATTTCACTGTATTTGCAAATCATAAAAACCTACAGATCATTAACAATGTTTCATTTTTTCCTTAAATCAGGGTATGTATATCTTACAGCATGTTTTGTGCATTGTCTTCAATTAAAACTGTCATTGGTAGCCATATAGTGTTTCTTTCTTCGTTCAAAAAAGTTTCCAATAGTAGTTAATTATATATAGTCACGTAACAATATCCGAACTTTTTTTACAAGTATTATATTTATTCATGATTATTTTTAAGAGTTGCACATGAAAGGCATAAAAGGTAATAAACATTTTTATTGGTAATGGAAAAAACATGCAGGCATGTGTAGCACATACAACCAGATGGCTTTGATTGTGCTGCTTAATATGCAAAATGTTTCTAAAGAAGAGTGTCAATAGCCCTCTGGCTTAATTTATGTCTGTTATTGCTGTTGCATTGCTTAAAGCAGAAACTTTGGACTCTCTCTACCACCATTACAGAATACCTAAAGCAATACCAGTAATATACCAAGTATGTCCTATGTTTCATGTTTTTAAAGACAATCCATCCACAACCATACCCTGAAGCCTAAGCTAGGACTGAAAATAGGTTTATAAACTTAGGAAGCATTGACTTGGTTTTCAAAGACATTTGGTTAATATTATAAGGTTTAGTGGGAGCAAGAGATGACGTTCCTCTGAAGTTATTCCATAAGAAGAAACATGTTGGAGACTGAATCCATCACATGGGCTAATGTGAAACACTGAATTACGGCTACTCTAACAGGGTCAGGTCAGTGCTGCAGACAACCCTCGACATACGGTGTTCAGTCTATTTAAAACCTATAACATATTACACAGATGGAATGAATTCAGTTTTTAAAACACATTAGCATTTAGGTTCTTGGCTAATTATCAGATTATGATTGGTAAAACAGTGGCCTGATGTCAAATAGCCAGAACTTTTGACTTATGAGCAATATTGTGTATTATATAAATTCGTCCCCATGTGTTTTCTTTAGAATAGTATTTTGTTTCTTTTTAACTTAATAAATAGTGTGCCTCCATCTTAGATCCATACATCCATTTTGGTTTAGCTGTAAGTATCCTATTCCTATCATCTTTTGAGGCATATGCCAATTGTCAGGTTATTTAAGTTTTTGTGCTTACTTTAAAGCTACACACTTGAAACACACACAAATGCACACAAACACAGAGAGGCTATACAGAACCCATAGAGTGTATCTGAATTTGAAATGTCATTTGCACTATCAGGAAAGCTCACACTAACCTTATGTCCTCCTCTGGCTGCAGGGGTTAAAATGAGAGGTGAAGTGTATCACAGGTGTTCAGGGTTAGAATATGTGATAATACTACTGTTATGTTGAAGCCTGTGCTTGACATCAAGTGAAACATCTGGAAACATTACAGTTTTATTGGGGGAATGTAAAGGTTTGAATTTATCAGTTTTGTTCTGAACCAGAGAGGTTTTATCTTCGGCCTATACAGTAGATTTTAGAAATTATTTACATATGTAATTTCAGTTGGTGATGCATCTGAGAGCAGATGTTTTTACCATAATGAATATATTTTTTACAGGACTGCATGATGAATGTCTTAGAACAGTTTTTAATTTTTTTAGACCCAAGGACCCTTTACCTTGACCAGCTGTGGGAACCTCATTATAGAAAGCTAAATAGAAATAATTACATTACACTGCATTTAACATATCCTTTGTTAATGTTTATTCAAGTAGTTATGTCTCTAAGTGTATGTGTTTTATGTTTACATCATTGGACCCCTGTAACCACGGGCCTATGGTCTTACTGTATGATTGAAACTCAAAAGGGAAATATAATCAAGGGAAATATAATGGAAGGCTATAGCCAGAGCAAATAAATGTTCTTCAATGAATAAATCATAAATAACAAACATGCTTTATTGATAATATGTGCCCAATAGGCCTTGATTAGCCCAATAGGCCTTGATTATTAGTAGGATACTGATCCATACCCTGATATTTTCCATCAAACTCATGTTTCCACTTTTTGCATTATCTTCATAAACAGAAGGATTTTAATAATGCACTGTTTTTGTAGAATATTAATTGTCGAAATTAAACAACAATAAATGCCCAGAACTAAACAAAAGCATTATCAAGAAGGTGCATATTAATTTATAATAGTTATAAATTATACTGAAGTACTATAATATTACTATTACAGCGTTAGCAAACACTAAAGACATCCATTAGGACTATTATATGCGTACATATTTGGTTTAGAGATAACTTGAATAGAAATATAGGAACCAGTGTGAATAGAGTGTTAAAGAATCACCCTTTGTGCACTAGAGTTTCCCTGTTAAAGAAATGGTGTGAAACCCTGAACACCAAATGTTACGACTTTCTCAAGGCACGTGTGTAGTGAGTTATAATCAAGAAGTCAAATCTTTTGTAATGAAAATTCTCTCTAAAACTGTCAAATACAGCAAATACAGAAATTTTTTTTCAATTTTAAAAAACATGATAATGTTGGTTTTGTGGGTTTTCATATGTAAAATGCTTTTAAATATGCTTTGGTCTGATCGATCCATCCATTTTCCAAACCCGCTTGTCCCCTTCAGGGTCACAAGGGGCTGAAGCCTATTCTAGCATCTTTGGCCATAGGTGGGTACACCCTGAATAGATAGCCAGTCTCACACTCACACAACTAAGGGCAATTTTTGTTATATCCAATTTACCTAACCTGCATGTCTTTGGGCTCTGGAATAGCTGAGGAAACCCACACTGACAGAGGGAGAACATGCAAACTCCACACAGAAAGGCCTCAACCTTCTTGCTGTGAGGCAACATTGCTACCCACTGAGCCACAGTGCTATTTCTAATTGGTCTAAGCCAAATATAAATAGCACTGATGACAAAATGAGCTCAGGTGTGCTCCTCGTGCACAGAAAGTGATTCTAGTGACTGTATATATACTTTATACTTTTCTATAGGCAGTGTTGCAAGAAGTAGAGTTAGTAATTCTTTGGCGCCATCTGACAGTAATTCAGTGTAGTATTTCTGTTAGGAGGCGCTTGAAGTCGCCACCACACTCAGAGTTCAGGGAATCCTTTAACGTGGCATCATATTTCTCCAAGTACATATCCTTTATGGTTTCCAAATCCACCTGGAGGGGAAAATGAAAGTAAAAAGAAGTTTCTGTCCAGTTCTCAGCAGTGTGAATGAAAGGTATTTTTATATTCATTGTTAGATATCAAGCCCATCTGTACCTCAGACCGTCCCACAATAATGCGTATAAGCGTGTCCTCATCTGTTCCAGCTCCTTTCATTGCTGCATTCAGGCGACGTGCGAAATACAGCTGTGGGTTTTTAGCACATCTCACTATTTAAACACAAGAAATCAGATCGTATATATCAGTGGAGTAAACGCGGGGCTGGGGGAGGGGGCTCAAGCCTCTGCCTCTTTTGTGTCATAATGTATAATGATTATTATTGTTATATTAAATAACAGTACACTTCTTTATCATTGCCTCTAACAAAAATTTAAAAATTAAAAATATTAACACACAAGTTCATGATTTTTTATATCACCTAATATAAGTACTAATAAGTATAATTTCATATTGCTGTAAGTGGTTTTACTTATGTTTTTTAAGCCTATTTTTTAAACCCATCATCAGTGATGTCCACAAATATTTCCCTTTGTGCCCTTAGCGGGCCTAACCCTATAACTGCTTCTGATATGTTTTCCCCTTCAGGTAAAACATGCAGTTGTGTTTTCTCCACTCTTCAATAACCTGTTCCTTCATCTCCACTGTCTAACAGACTCGTAAATCAGCTTGTTTCACAATTGCTCTTTTATATAGTCTGTCAGTCTGCCATTCACTTCTGTCTCTCATTGACTATTGTGAAAATACTGATGCAATCAATCTGATTTAAAATCCTAAATATCAAACATCTTTGATATGATCGAAGCAGCCCCAATTATTCTCAGAGCAGATCAAACTGTTTAATTCTGTAAAAAAACATGTGGTTATGTATAAGTAATTTTTAGTGCCGTTTTTTTCATCCTTGCCTCTGAGGATATTCGCCACTTACCCAGAGTAATGTAACAGTCCTTTAATGTTCCTGTAGCTTCATTGTCTATAGCATCCAGGATATCTGTCCCAGAGAGCTATGAAGAAAAAACAGAATCTCATAAGG
>JAZGTK010022964.1:0-10104 GCA_036877625.1 Ambastaia sidthimunki | reverse complement strand
ACACAAAACTACAAACAAACAGCAGCTCAGCTAAGCTACATGCTGTCAGCACTAGACTTGTGACCTACATACAAACACTTATTCCAGTATTTGAGAATTTGCTGTGACACCACAGCAAATTGTGCTTGGCTGTATCACAGATGCTATCACCTTGGCCTATGAGGCCTGGGACCTAGTTTCACCACTGGGTATTAGGGCCCTTCCTGCCAGAAGTGTAGCATCATCTAGGACACTGTCTAGAGGTGACCTCTAAATGATGTTTGTGCTGCAGCAGGCTGGTCCTCTCTGCACACATTCATTAGATTTTACACCATAGACTTGAATTCAGCCCCAGACAGTATCTGAGGCAGGACTTTCGGTAATGTGGCATAGTGTACATTAACAATCCACATCCAGTCATAATATAGCATTGAGTTCAAAAGGGAACACCTCAGGTTTTATATGTAACCCAGTTTGCTTAGAGAGGAAACAAGATGCTGCATCTCATTCCCATACTTCAGTCATGCCACACAGTCTTTCTTCAGATCTAGAATTGAATGATGTACTTTGCAGGTGCCTTTAAAAGGTCATGCTGCACACAATCTGCTTATAAATACACAATTTTACACATGTTCAGACCTGGGTAGACCTATATAAACTGTTTATATACAGATGCTACTATTGAGCGTCAACCTATATACACAGCATTCCAAATTATTATGCAAATTGGATGTGTCATAAACATTACATTTTTTGTTTTCAATTAAACTCATGGATGGTATTGTGTCTCAGGGCCCTTTGGATCACTGAAATTAATCTCAGACACCTGTGATAATTAGTTTGATAACAAATATGGAGATAAACAAATATGGAGATAAACATGGGAGTAATGTAAGATGGAAGAAAATATGTGCAAAAATTTAATACATACTTTTTAAGTGTCCCCAACTCCCAAAATTGAATTCCAAAATACTAATATTGAAGTAATGAAAGACAAACTGTGAAAACAAAGATGCAACAGTCTCTAAGTTTTAGCCTAACACAGACTCCCGCCCTCTTGCAGCGCTTCCGCTTTCTCACGTACTGCTTTTGACATCCTTCCTCTGAGGACCGGAGGCCTTCTTGCAGAAATCACAATTTCTTGAAGATCTGGATTTCAACCATGGAAATCTCAAGTTGGTCCTCCCTAAATTGTATCAACATGTCCGCACCTTGGCTACTCAGACCACATCTCTGTTATACTAATTCCAGCATACAGACTGCTTGTCAGATGTTCTAAACCGGTTCTGAAGCAGGTGAAATCCTGGCCAGCAGAAGCTATCTTTGATCTTCAGGAATGTTTTGTACACACTGACTGGCACATGCTTAGGGAGGCTGCAACCAATGACAAAACTTGTTTAAGGAATATAGGCATTGATGATGTGACTGTCTCCAAGACCATCACCACCCAATAACCAGGTACTTTGTCTAACCACAGTTGATGTGAGAAAAACTCGCAGTCAACCCACGGAAGGCTGCTGGACCAGACAACATTCCTGGCAAAGTTCTCAGATAATGTGCAGACCTACTAGCAGATGCATTCACAGACATCTTCTATATTTCCCTGAACAGCGCCATTGTTTCAAGATCATGGGCATCATCCCTATGCCAAAGCCTTCAGTGTCAGGCCTGAATGACTACCATACCGTTGCACTCACACATATTGTTATAAAGTGCTTTGAGAGGCATGTCACGGGGGCCCCTCAGGGCTGTGGGCTTAGTCCACTGCTGTTCACTTTCCTGATTCACAACTGTTCAGCAATGTACAGCTCAAACCACATCATCAAGTTCACCAATGACACAACCGTGGTGGCTCTCAGCCTGGTGTAGAGCCAACAGTCTGTCTCTAATCGTTGATTAAAAAAAAAAATGATTGTTGATTTCAGGAAAGAGTGACCATTCTCCACTGTGCATCGACAGATCCTCTTTGTAGGGGACGTACAGTTAAAAACCCGCAGACAAGATATGATAAATGAAGGCAAAGAGTCGTAGTCATAAAGAAAGATTACTGAAGAAAAATCTTTTGGAGTTCCACCAGAAGAAGTCAGCTTCACACTCTCAAGGAGTTCGTAGGCCAACCTGCCATTACATTCACTTGAACAGTTTTTATACTAACAGAGTCAACTAACTACATCATCACACAGATCTGTATTTCTTTCCGGATTGGAGAGGATATAGATAGATATAAATAGTCTCTAGCAATCGCCATACTAAAACGTACAGTTCTTGATATTTAGATACATCAGCATTTTGAAGACAGTATCCTGTGCTTGTTCTGTAGATGTCCAGTATATCAGGAGAGTGTTATCCGAAACTGGTCCCACAGCTGATAGATCACCACTGATTTCTGCTTTTTCTTGTAGCCACACACACACACACACACACACACGCACGCACGCACACACACACACACACACAGGGCTCCTCAAGGCAAGGGCATTTGTACTCAAAGCATATTGATAACATGTTCTCCTGTGGTCAGAGGTTTAAAAAATCTTTGGTTAGAGTGGAAGAGGTCAGACAGGGGCCTTAGGAAGGCACTATTTCATACAGTATGGAAAGACTTATGTCCTACAAGAATCCTGGCCTACTAACTAAAAAATCTCACTACTATACAACTGTTCTTAAAATAATCACAAGAAGTTGAAAACTGATTTACTGTTACTGTATTATGAATAATTCTAAACATAAATGCTGATTACTGTATTATGACTCATCTTAAACATAAATGCTGATTATTTTATTGATTATTAATAAATGAAGACCACATATAAGGATATGATTGACATGAGGTGGATCAAGAGAGAACCACCCCTACAGTTTAGACACATATTCCAATTGTAACACCCCGTTTGGACTGTCTGTTTGGTTTTCCTCTTGTCATGCCTATATTTGAATTTCCTGTTTGTTAATTGTAATGAGTCTCACCTGTTGTTAATTAGTCTGTGTCTTTATAAGCTGTTTCATTTTGAGTGTTCATGGTCTGGTATTATCATTACGTTGGGTGTTCATATGTTCATATGTGTCTGCCAAATGAATAAATGTGTAAAATGCCTTTTTGATTTGAATCCCACGTTGTTTTGCTCTTGCTCTTGAGACCACACGTGACACCAACAAATATTCCAATAAATAATTTCAATTTGCACGCCCCTTCTAATTAGGAAACATACAACATAACTAAAAAAACAGTGCAAAATCAGTTTATCAAATAAAGGTTTATGTTTAACGATGCAAGAATTTAAAAGCAGAACATCACAAGTGGTAATAACAACGTTTGTAACTGTAAATGAATAAATATTAAAAATAAATGTAAAATAAACTAAGGTTGTGGAGTGCCAATGAAAAGGACTCCCAACATTCCAGTTACAGATCAACAAAATAATCACCTATTGTTGGCCAAGCCTAGATTAGCTAAATTATCTACAGTAGTTAAAATAAACTATGAATGATAAATACCTCTATAACATTTATTTTTCTTAATGTTAGTCTCAACATTATTAAAATCAAAATTAGCTATATGTTAAATGAATTAAAATTGGGTTATTTCACCCAAGAATTGAAACACTCTCATAATTTACTTACCCTCACTCCATCTCAGATGACTTTCTTTCTGCAGCAGAACACAATCAGAGTTATATTACATTATAGCCTGGCTCTTCCTATCTTTGTAATGGTCCAACATTTTAAAGCTGCAGCCATTGTTATCCAAATAAATCTAAATGACTCCAGTGGGGTGTAATATACAACTTATGACATATATTACACCATGGGTGTGCATCATTTTTCTAACTTTCATGGGGTGGGTCAATTATTCCACTTTTACTATGATTACCCCATCACAAACATAGTTCAGATGGTTTATTTCAAGACATTTGTCAGGTATTTGTCCTTAAAATGCTATTTTGGGTAAGACTAATTTCTTATGCGTGTAATCTCTACTGGTAATTTCAGAATGCAGTTATTTTAGAGAAAGAGTGTACATGTGTTTGCAGTAATGTGAGTATATGTATTTTTTTCTGTTATCAGCAAAGTAAGTAATGTAAGTAATGTAAGTAATGTTACAGTCAGATCTTTGATAGAAGCACCATTGTTAAAATCATGTGCAACATGTGCAAAATCGGTTGAAATTTGTAAAGGAACACATTATAAGGGCCTAAGAGAGAAATGGCGTAACACTCTGTGAATTGATGAGAGTGAAATTGTTCTTTTTGGGTCTAGTGGTCATCCACAGTACATCTGGTGACCTCCAAGTCCTGAATTCAAGCCACAGTAAAGACAGTAAATCATGGTGGCATAAAATTCATGGTATGGGTATGTTTTTTGTTTACTGCAGTGCTGGTTTTATTTATTGTATACCAGGGATCATAGACCAGTTTGAATACATCAAAATACTTGAAGAGATTATGTTTCCCTCTGATGAAATATGATGCCCATGAAATAGGGGGTTTCAACAAGACAATGACCCCAAACATACAACCAGAGCAGCAAGTGATTCTGCCTCTTTTTTGTTAGATTTGATTAATGGCATAGACAGCATAAGGAATATTAGGACCACCTATGCCTGGGTTGGTCTGGTGGGTTAGAAATATAGTCATCTGCCCGTAGATTTGTTCTGCATTCCATGTATTTGTTTATTTGTCCAAAAAAAGTTTGGGGCTTTTGGGTGTGTGCAGAAATCCACTGTTAGTCAGACCACAACCATCCTAAAATGCTGCACATGACTGGAAGGCAGCCAGATTTCAGTTCAAACACATGCATGCCTGTGTGTAAAGTGTGACAGTGGTATCATTTTTTTTTACATTTTTTGCATGTTACATTTATACCAGACCAAAAAGGTCCAGACAGCAAGTTTAACAGTTTTTAGATAACAAAACAAAACGATAAGACGGTATAATTTTGATCCCTTTATTATTTTTTTCCAGTTGTTCATAGCATTACACAGAGAAATTAGCCACATATTTGTCATGGCATTCTGTTATTCATGACATTTTAATATTTTTTGTTAATTATTACTATATTCTTTTTAGTGCTAATGCTAATAAAGTTACACGAGAGCTAGCACACTGATGCCTAATGCTTTTGACCACTGAGACAAAAATCTAGTACTCCACTGAAAAGACAAAGACATAGATGAAAATATTAAACACAGGAAAAAAATAAAGATATAAAAATGGACACATTCTAACTCTCCCAGCACACATAAGTTAATTAATCCCTTAACATTCCATTTAATTGTCATTATACTTACACGTTGGATTGTTATTCATCTATTTATTTTTGTAACTTAACATATTTAACCTATTTCAATTGTGTTAGAGACTCATTTCAATCTGGGAGAATATTATTTACTTTGATCAAAATAATTAATATTCCCACAATGATCTTAACATGTAAATTCAGTTAGGAAGAAAGATAAAGAAAAAGGAAGAGATTCCGGGACATCAGATGAGATAAAATTTCAAGTAACAATCTACAAAAACAATAAAAACAATCTACAAATTTAAAAACCTCTGTGGACACAAAAACACATTTGTACTATTCAAAGAACTTTCCAATCAAGATATCTTTAAACTAATCTGGCCTGATTTGATCCATTTTTGGGGGGCAGTGTTTTGCTGAACGTGAGTGTTAATATACAGTTGTGGTTGTAAGAACAGTTTTGGTACGCATTGTTTTGGCAGTTGTTAGTAGTTGTTTAAAAAAATGTTGCTAAAACTTAGCTCTTACAATAATTTCAGTTTTTTGCTGGCCTTAGGCAGTTCATACATTTTCAATGTAAAGCTTTTTAATGCTTTATTCTTACTTTACAATCTCAATGGTTTGTTGATTGTAAGAGCTAGTTTAAATAGGTTTAAATACTACATGGCTATAATCTGTTGGCAGTGAGGGGGCTGGTTAGCACAACAGCAAATCATTACCATTTTTTAAAAAAGATTATTAAAAAAATGTGCTTTAGAGAGTTAAAACTTACTACACACCCACACTCATGTTCAGGCATGTTAGAACGTTTACACACATGCACAGCTCCTAGGCATACTCTGTGTACAAGTCACCATAGTTCAGCATTAAATCACTTTACATTATACTCCAAGCCAGTGCTATTACTCTCAAGTTACTCAAGTTAGAAATTAGATTAAATGGACCAAACTTTTGCTTTATTATTTTTTTTTCTTAGGTATTCCTCCAGAAAAGGACCCCAACAGTCACATCTAAAGTATCAGAAGTAATCTCAATAATGTATTAACCTGTGCTCAGATTTGCCAAGATGTTAAAATCTGCAAACAAAAGCATTGAAAGCTATAGAAGGAAAAACATAAGAAAAAGGCGTTACTTGAGATATAAACGAGAACTCTTGTTTTATCAAAAAAAGTCAGTTAAAGTCAAAACCCAATCAACTAATCAATTTTTGGCCCTGGCCTGATTTTAATTTACATGCAAATGCTTTTGCCATTATGTACAAAATATGGTTGTTACTGTTTTTGTGTGCTGTTGCTGGTTTATTCCCACATAAACAATCAAAATAGATTTAATTCTTTATCAATGTTTATATAAATGCATTCATAAATGCCTTTATTTGGTTCTGACACTAATGGTATACATAATGACCTCCACTGGCTGACAAAGCAATTACAACCCTGCTGAATCACTCAAAAGGCAGCATGAAATTTAAAGATCAACTTTAGTACACTTTAGTAGCTTGTATTATTATTGTGTACAATTTATAGCTGCACATTATTCCAAATAATAATACAAAAATCTTGAAAAAGCAACACCTGCTCTGGCTCTGAAACAACTGTCCTTTCATAAATGCTTTTTATATCACACAATTATATTTGTATTACTTTTCCAACCCCTACCCTCCAACTACCTGGCTGCATTTAGTTATGCAATGTTCACTTTTCATAAACTGATCAATTTCCGATAAAAACTAAAAACGAGAAAGTCCTGTCCTTTGTGTTTTAACATGGAAATATAATGTAAATGCTGATTCATGTTCATTCTCTTTCTTCCCTACTATGATTTATTGCATATTGCATACACACTTATAAAGATATAACTAACACAAAAGATTACACAGGCAATAAAATTTGGGCATGCAATTCAAAACAGGCAAAGGTAGCCCCAACCCCACAACCAAACAAATAAATGTAAAAAAAAGTTACAGTGTTTGGCTGTCTATAAAATGGCAAATGGAAGACATGAGCTGGCTTTCACCATCTTGGACAACCTTACTGTTGTCCTTGCTGTTGTACAGCCTAATACTGTTGCCAAAGACAAATGTCTTTTGACCACAATAACACAAAAAACATAGTATCTCTCTATGTATAACAGAAACAATTTAATACAAAAGAGAAAAAAAGCACACCAAAAAGTTTAGAGACACACATTATATATTCTTCTCTGTATTATTTTGTTACAATTAAGATAAACATTATTTTAATCATAGTATTAATATGATTATTCCTACTATCATTTTTAATATTCATATTAGACGTATTACTAATGGTTAACACTACATTTGGGACTCACTAAAGACCTCAACCATGTCACAGAGTTAAAGGGCTCTATGGTCACTCAGACGAGTTGCCTACAAAAATCATGTTCTTGATCAAGTATTATTGTCTTGTTATCAAAGGAAAACATCTACACAAACAAGTTGAAAAATGAAGTGTGTAAAATAAGATTAATTTTTCAAAGAATATACATTTGGAATTAAGCTTATTTTTCCTCATCCCTTTTATTTTTTTTCCTCAGTAAATTTGTTAGATTTGTGGTTACAACATGACAAAAATAAAAAAATATATATATGGTCATAATATCCTATACATTTTTCTAATTTAATTAAGTGTTAGGGATGTTTAGATATTTTTACCAAAAATAAACAAGAGAAAAATACTGATTATTTTTTGCAGCTTAAAGGGTGAGAGTGATTTATATTTCTTCTGTGTCTCCTCCAAATCTCTTTCGAACAAACAAATGACTTTCAACCAACCATCAATCCATCTCTCTCCCCCTCTCTGACTCTCCTCAGCAAGACACCTCCATGGTATGGGATGGGCTTGGTGGGAGCTGTCCACCCTGTGAGCCCTGGGACAGAGTGCGGGAACGGGATCGAGACCCTTCCATGGAGAAGGAGGAGGACAGAGAAGTGGTGCGTGAGCGAGAGAGACGAGTCATGCAGGATGACGGCACTGAAAATGAATACAATGGTAACATTAGATGTAGCCATAACACAAACCAGCAAGAAATACACATTTTCCAGCTGAAAAGACTAGCTTAGGCTAGCACACATTTTCATGATTTTCAAGGGTTGTTTATGCCTGCTACTGGTGATTTGATGTTGATCTAGGTGGTTGCTGTGTGTCTTGCTGTGTGTCAGTAAGATTCTACATTAACTGTATCTAATGTAAATAGGACTCTAATGCATGTAAATGCATGTGTTCACAGTTGTCTGAGAAGGACCAAGTAGCAATGACACCACAGTGCCCGGGCCTGTCACCATTGCATGTAGATTTATTTTATTTTCAGTGCTTGTATTAGCTGAGTAATGTTACCTCAAAGGAAGTGTGCACCCTGGGAAGTGGAAAGAAATGTTAGCTAATTTCTCAGCAAACACGGTACATTCTGACGATGTTGCCATTTAGTCGTCGCTTGGTCAATACGACATTACTTTATGACAATGTTGTGATGACGTTCCATTTTTTAGAATCCTGGCTAAGGTGGCTGCTGCCACCATGGGCACAGTCTGTGCCACCCCATTGGGCACCCCGTTTGTAATTGCATTTTTAAGACAGTCATTTCTGAGATTTGGCTCTGGGAGGACCTCAATCATCAAACCTCAAGTCCTGCAAGTCACGGCTCTTATCAGTAATCAAAAGCTCATCTGACATGCGCCTCACAGGGAGCGCTCAGAGGAGCAGTGGAATAAGTGCCGATTAAGATGGAAAGTTTTCACTTCTCCCTTTTCATATGATCAGCCGCCTGTGAGAACAAAGACCGCGTGATTTACGCTTATGTGCTGTGTTGTTAAGAACGCAAGAGTTTCTGTAAATGTCTGTAACCGTAGCATCAAACTATTATAGCTGCTTATGATGAATTAAACACAGTACATAATTGAACTTTTGTGGTCCTTTAGGTTTTGCAGCTTTAAAAAATATATAAATTTACTTTAACACCGGAATTCATACGTTTTATTTTATTAAATATTTTGGAACAACATAAGGCTAAAGTCATTTATAACAATTTTAAATTATTCTGTGATATTACTAAAATACCATAGAAGTAATTGTAATAACTTTTGGGCAATATGATAAAAAAATCAAAACACTTACTGTATCCCATTCCCTGGATGAAGTACTTAAAAGCTTCTGTCAGTTTGCTGGGCTGAAAAGATACACATTTGCTTTTTAAACAATAGCGCTTTCATCTTAACAGATAAATAGTAACAGTAAATGATTCATTTAAATATAAGGTGTTATTTCACTTACTTGGGTGAGTTGTGGCATACCACCAGCATCAGCCATCTAAACATAAAAACACAGCAGTGTAAAATATTTATAAGTGATACATGAACGTAAAAATTATGGTTGTATGAGCAGTTACTGTTGTTTTATCTTTTGGGGTGGCTGCCTTTATTAAAAGTACAAATCAATGTCAATACCTTGAGGAATGAGGTCGTAGTTGGATCTAGTTTGCTGTTACATTCCACCTAGTCAGCAAAAATTAAAATGTAAGAAAACAAGAAATAAGAAAACAACGTCTGCATCAGTCAAAAAATGTTTATGCTTCTATTAACACTGTCTGTGTACATTTTACTTATTTGAAATCCTTTTTGAAATGAAATAACGAAAAATGGAACGTTGACTCATTTTTTTATTTTGTTGAGTTCAACAAGCTGAAAATGAGATTTTGGCTTGATTTCTCAGTTTTTGTTTGTGGTTTACAAATTTCTTTATGGCTTCAATATTTAATTTGCATATGTGGGCGGTGCTGAAACGTCATTTTCATTTGATTGGTCAAATTGTTCTGTCTTGTTTATGGCCTTTATTCTGGTCTTTGGCCTACTATTTATTGGTAAACTGCCTG
>JAZGTK010022963.1:0-10104 GCA_036877625.1 Ambastaia sidthimunki | reverse complement strand
TGGCCCATTGTGGGTGAGGGAATGGAGGGAGGACGACCAAATCCACCTGGCACAGGTGGAGGTGCAGGCTGTCGTCCAGGAGGGTTTGGAAGTGGAGGGGTTGGTGTGGAACCAGGACGGGGCACCCCGGGAACTGACGGTGGTCCCCTGCTCTGTGAGCCACTCTGAAAAGGTCGTGGGGCACTGGGAAGAGGGGGAGGAGGCCCTCCTGGAGTTTCAGGCCGGGGTGGGGTCATTCGGAGACGTGGGGGGTCAAATGATTCACTGCGTTGCATCGGTAGACGAGGGGCCGAGACAGATCCCCCTCCAAAAGGCCGTGGACCTGAGCTACGAGCACCAGGTGGAAGAACTGAAGGCCTGACACTACCAGAATCTGAAAGAAAGAAAGTAATCTTGGAACATATAGGAACATGTGGTATATATATATATCAGTACTGTTTTATTTATAATTATCGCAATGGTCTGATTTAGCTGACATTGGAATAAAATGATATCAGGACTTATTATTTTGCCTGCAAACCCTTCACTCTTTATCTGTGTTGAATTTAGTATTGTATATTTTCATACTGTGCACTTTTTGAATATCCATGTTTGAAAGTCATAGGCTCTGTTTCACGGACAAGGCTTAAGCCCAGACTAAAATATATGTTGGAGCTGTCTTAACTGAAAGCACTGACATTTCTTAAAATACATCAGTGCCAATGTTTTGTCTCAAGATACGCACCAGTAATGTTTTTTATTATAAGGTCCTGAACACACAATCATGAATGTGTAGAACTTAGCAGAGAATTCCAATTCTGTGGAATTCTGCACACTTAGATTCTAAATATTCATTGATTATTGGTATCAGCAGAAATTTCTATAGTAGTGAAGCCAAAGTATCATGTCTGAAAGTAATACTTGTGTGTGGTTTTTACCATCTCGTGTGGAGCGCAGCTTTGGCATCCCTCCCTGGAAGAGCCCACCCAGACCAGCTGGGGATCCACCCCCGAAGCCTCCACCACCTCCGCCTCCAGGTCCGCCTCCTCCCCCACCTCCCCCACCTTTGGGTTCTGTCAAAACAAACACTGTCACAACCATCTTCCAGGAAAACAATGTCTGTTTGTCTTTCAAAACAGACACAACAAAAGCTACAAAACTTAATCGATACTAACCAGCTTCTGTACTACTGACATGCCAGTACTGATATGAGGCTGATTGTCTCATATATTATGCAACAAAATTGTTTTCATCAGTGACACTATTTCACACCTGATGCAAATACTTATGCATGACATCACTACTTGTGGGTGGGGCTCTGCCTCATGGTTTGTGGGGGAGTCCCCAACATTTGAGGTATGCCACTGCAGTCATGAGCACACATCCACCTACATTTACACACTGCAGTCAATCATTTTTTTCACATCAAAACATTTTACCCCTACAGATTGAAATAACATTCTGGAGAATATTTATACAATTATGAAAACTCCAGTCATATCAGTAGCCCAATGAAAACGGTTTATTTTACGTAGAGGGTCTCAACAGGGTGCAAACTACTCTGTTTATCTTGATTGCCCACCTGTTACTGGATACTTTTACAGAATAAATTAATTATAGCTGACTGCTAATATCAAATTTCTACAATGGCTTTAAAAAAACGTTTGCATTTGCATGAAACTTTTGATACTGTATCCAGTTACATTTTACAGTTTTTTTAATACACTTTTTACTCCCATGCGTAATGGTGTGGCTGCTCAGTTTAGTAAAGTTAAACTTTTCTTTTTGTCAAATCCCTAGACACAGTCATTTGTTTCTAACGGTTACCATTACTCATTCTCAGTGGTTTTGTCATTGGTTGTCAGTGTGAACACCCTTTAATTCAGTATTCAACCTGAGTTTGAAGTTAACCAATCATAAAAGAGGTCATTTACATAAAGGTCTTAAAGGTACAGCAACAAGTCAGAGAGAGGACAGAAATAATCAAGTATACAGTACAGACAGTTTTCGGTACAAGACTAACTGGCTTGTGTGCGGTTTCTTACTGTCCAGTACAGGAGCGCTACGGTCATTAGTCACAGTCTTCTTCAGTTTTGATCCTTTAGAGATGTCTGACAGTAAAGCATTCCTGCCCTGTTGTTCTGACCTATTCAAGTTCGGCTTTTCTGTGTTTGCCTGCGAGCAAATACAAATACAGATATTTTCAGTTTTTCAAACTCCACTTGTGTGCGTGTAGTAATTTCATGTACCTGAGAGAAGGTGGGGGGTGGTGGAGGGGGAGGTGGCACTGGCATTTTTTGTCCTTGGCGTCAAATTTTTTGTCCTTCCTCTCACTGGACCTGATAAAAAAAAGCGGAAACTAAAGAAACATACGTGAAGTTTATACCTCTATGAGATTGTCCTCCAGATAATAATCTGGTCTAATTAAATAATCAGGACTTCCCCAATCAAGTGAAACCCAATGAAAATCAACCAGCAAAATGGCCTTAACATTTCTCATTAATCAACATAAAGACATTATGTCTGTGTCACACCAGTTTCAATATGATGTGTAGTACATAGGGTTGGATTTTTTAAAAACCTCAGTAATAGTAATACTGACAGTTAACAAGTACAACTAACTAAACCAAACTGTAGCATTATCAGCAACATATAACTATTGCAACATATAACTAAAACAGCCCTGAATTACATCAAATCACAGTCATCACATGTAATCACTACATCACATGACCTTACGACACAATAACGTGGTTTCATGTAGTGGTCAATGTGATTTCAAAGTGTGGGAAAGACCAAAGATGAATTCTGAGATGCAGAACTAGACAGACTGAAGTAGTTTCATCAACTCTCTTATTATATCACACATGTTGGTACTTTTATTATTACAGGGACTTTCCAATTATACTAAACTAATCATTTGCATTACATTTATTCATTTAGCAGAACCCTTTTATTCAAAGTGACTTACAGTGTGGGAGAGTATTTAACATTTTGCCATTAGAGCCAACAAGCTTAGTCTACACAGCTATATTTACAAGCAGGAATAGTTCTGATGCTAGAGACAGGAGGAACAGTAGAAGAAGACTAATAATGTTCTTTAAGTTTTTTAAAGAACATTAAACAAGCATAACATCAGAGCATTAGGGATTAGCCTGGTGTCTGCGGAAAAGGTGTTTTTTACGATGTTTCTTGAAGGTTGAGATGATCTCTTCAAATCAGATGAAGGCTGGCAGCTCATTCCACCAAAAGGAACAGGACAGGTGAACATCTTGTAGAGCAATCTGGTACTATGTTGTGAGGGAACAATTAACCGTCACTTGTTTACAGAACGTAGCTGGTGAGTGGGGACGTATATCTGAAGAAGTGAGTTGAGATAGGAAGGTAAAGTACCACTGGCTGTCCTGAGGGCCAGAGGCAAAGATTTAAATTTGATACAGGCAACTACAGGTAGCCAGTGGAGTAAGATTATAATCCCCAACCCCTAACCCTAATCCTCACACAATGCTTTTGTCTTTAAAACACTGTTTGTATGTTTACTAAGCTTTCGACTTATATTAGAGAAACTTAATCATAGTCAGGTTTTCCTAAAATGTAATTTATGAAATCAAAACACACAAACACATAAAAGTTAATAAAAGAAAATTAATTTTTCATGCCCAGTGTTACCACACCCTTTCTTAACACCCACCATTACTTCTCTCCTAATTCAATGAAGACCCTCGTTGGTGACATCCGGAAGAAACTATAAACAGGAAGATATGAAGCAGATCTACCTCTCACTTCCTTTTTCATAAACACACACGTACTAAAAACTTCATACTGTCAGGCCACAGGTGAGGAGAGAGACAGTATAAGAGGTCATTCTATGTCAACTCAATCAGAAGTCAAACTTTTAAAATATTCTTACAGAAGCAAAAACAACATAAATAGTGATGAAAGCCAATTATTAAATGCCACTGATGATAGTTACCATGTAACTTACTAATTTGAACAGGGGGTGAAAAATTACTTGCCAACATCATTATTGAATTTTTACACAGAGATCAGTGTAATCCTTGTTACATTATACGCCAATAGTGACAGTTCAAAAACGAAAGTTTACATGCCCTAGACATTTTAGAGATATTTTAATGACCTTTTAGATTTTCATTCTTGCATGTTTTCTTTTGGGAGCTAACTTTTTAAGGCCATATAGAATTCATTCACAGAGATATGGGATCTAAACGTGCCTCCATGTTTCCAACAGTAAACTGTTACATTGTTCACATTTCAGCCATTAAAAACCAAATGTGGGTCACTTTGTAAAAAACTGGTACTTCATTTATTTTAAAGAGGAATGTCTGAAGAACAAATAATGGAGACAAACTGGAAATACACAGACACATGGAAAAACAAGCAGAGTTTATGGGCTATTTAAGCCATCTCTTTTATTCCTTAAAGGAGTAGTTCACTCAGAAATGAAACGTCTCATGATTTATGCCGTCCAAGATGTGTGACTTTCTTCAGCTGATCACAAAGAAATATTGTTTTAAAAATATGCTGTCACTTAATGTCCTAATATGGGACACCAAAAAGCACATACATTCATCATAAAGGTGATTCAATGTCTCCAGTGGAATAATAAAATTCATTCGAAGCAAACAGATGTGTATGTATTTATATTTTGAATTTATTTAGTGAAATCGAAAGTCAAATGAACACAGATTAGCACTAAAATCAAACATGGTGGCACATTAACATGTTATTGGTTCTCGAGTGTTTCGTGATGAAATAACACACGATGAGACACGCAGGAACCACTGTTGAGTAAATTATGAGAGAATTTTTGTTTTTGGGAACTGCTTTAAAGATCATCTTTCAGTCACCACTTTCAGTCTTTTTTCTTTCACTTCCTCTCTCTCTCTCTCTCTCTCTCTCTTTCTCTCTTTCTCTCTCTCTCTCAGGCATTTTTTTATTCAGAGGTAAGCAGAGATCCGGTCAGTTTGGCAAATGTTGTGCGTACTAAAGCAACGGGAAGTGAGCAAACTTCCTGATGCTGTGCAGAAAATGTTTTATTATTCACTAGACCACAAACATTTACATTAAAAAATGTGTATTCAGGCTAAAACCAAAACAACTAACTAACTAACTAGCAACAAGGTTGGGGGGGGTTGAGTGTTCAGAAAACAAGTTTGTCATTACTTTGCAATTCCATTTAGTGTAACAGATGTTGTAAGATTTGTGAGAGATTAAGAAATAAATACAGTTTGGGGCCTATCAAAACTGGTTTCATTTCACATGGGAAAAAAGCAAGCATGATGGGATCACATGACCAGTCAAATATTCCTCGCTTTGGAAACATTAATTCACAGAGCAAAAGGACTACAAGTAACATGCTGCATCTGCATAGATGTGTGTCATTTTATACTGACAACTGCCACATCACTGCAACACAAACAAAACACAACCGAGAGCATGTATAAAGTGAACAGACGGAGGTGACATGAAAAGGGTGTGTGCACGAGAGTGGAAGTGAGACGAGGAGATGACGGAGTGATCCACACAGTTAAAGTTCTTGGACTGAGACTATATTTACATTCCAGTGTTGTGAATGAGGACAGTGCAGATGGACAGGAGAATATACAGCTGTACTGTCCACATTCTGCTCTACATCCAACAGTCTGAAATGTCATCATGTCTCAGACAGGTACTCTGGCTGGACATCATGTTCCTTTAGGATGCCTGTGTTTTTGGTGAGCTAGTGTCTTATACAAGCTCATAATACATTTTACCTCTGTAGCAGTCAAGACATGCCCTGAATATTACTGACTCTGTCAGAGAAAGTATGTGAGAGTATGATGCATAAACCAAAATGTGCAAATTACAGTGGATTTCCAAAGTGTGCAACCATGTACATAAGTACAGACAAAATACAAACTGGGGTGCCCGCTGTGTACAGCCTAAATTATCTCTTAAATACCCCACTTGAAATATAATTGTGGCTTTGACTCCATGAGGTTTGTGTACTCCTAAGAAACTGCTGTAAAATTTACAGTCTTTCTTCTTTGGGAAAACAGAGAGACAATGTTGATGAGTCATCTTACATCCACAAGTGTATGTCAATTGAAGTTCAATAAAATGCTTTTTAGAGTAGACCATGCTTTCTGTAAGAATGCCCCCCCCAATACTACCAAAACTTCTTAATAATAACTGCAAACAGCAAAGCTAATGAACTGTTACAGTGTCTTTAAATGCTAAACCCATAATATCCAGCTTGTCCTTATAATGTTAATTCAAGTAAATTCAGCTAAAAAGGGATTGGTGTAGTCCTTTAACCCAAAAACCTGCAATCTGCTACACCAAACATGCAGAATCAGACAGGAAGGAGCTACCCACAAAGCATGTGTAACGTTATTTCAACGTCTCATGAGACTGTGAAGAGAATTTCGACCATTTGCATGATTGAGATGTTTACTGTCTTATGCTTATAATACCACATCTGAAGCAAAAAATGTGGCTTAAAAATGCTCAGATAGCATAACGTTAGCACGTTTACCAAGAAATGTGCCCACTTTTCTCATTCTGGCTTTCCATTCCTTTGTAGGCAGTATTTATCGTCCACTTCCTTTCTGAAACTCAGCATAATGTCGACACCTCTGGCTACATGCAGACTAATGGCTGACCTCAGATCCGTGTCACATGATTTCTGAATGTCTTCGAATTGCTTGTTGAAGTGAACATTACACCAACCAACAGAGAAGTAGATGTTATGACTACATATCAAAGAGGAAGTTATTACACAACCAATATGTGAACGAATGACTCGTTTCTATTCGAGTGATCGCTAAAACTAGTTATAAACACAACTACTATAAACACAACACCAGTATCAACTCACTGTGGTTTTAAACCAACAGTTGCTTAATAGTGTCACAGTTTACAGACACTGAAACCCACACCATAAAAAAAGCAAAGACAGAAATCACAGAGCAACTTGGGGTTGACACCAGCGGTCGTGGTGGAATTTCTTCATACATTTGGAAAGAAAGTTGTCAACGTGAAAAACAACCTTGTAGATTTCTCAGTCTTGCAATGATCAAACATTTTCACAGCAGTAAACTGTTAGACAGGCACGTGTCCTGTTTGTTTGTTTTACAAGACATTCCACATCAGTAAACGACTCTACACTAAACCAATACACACAAACTCCCTATTTACAGGGAGAATGAATGAAAAAAAACAACGATACTGTTTTTAAAAAACATGTATGACATTGACGGCACAAAATCCTAAATTAACAGCAAAGAAAAGGAAGGAAATCAGGCGGCATATGACTTGAATTGGCTCTCATTGCGGAGACCCTTCGGCCTTTCAATTAGAAACACATGCTGCTGCAGAAACAATCAGCCTTTAAGAATCGGACCCTGCGTGACGTCACAGACGCCCCTTCTGTTGTCAGACAGTTCAGATTTGTTTGTTTTAGTAAAAACACACAGAAAAAGTTTTTACCCCGTTTACCCTGCCACACACACACACACACACACTGTTAGCAAACAGGCAGCCCCAGGAAGTGGGGAGACATCGCTTCCCCAAAAAGTTGGCAACGTGCGCGCTTTTGTGGAAGAAAAATATTATTTAACAGTCTGAACGATAACAAACTGATCATGTCCGTAAAAACGACGTAAATAACATACCGGGAAATCGTGTCATAAATGTGATACTTCAGTGTTTTATAACCATCAGGACTTACCGGCGTTGAGCGTCTTTTTCTCCGCGATGTGTGCAGATCTGCTTACGACCTAAACACAGCAGCGATCATCATCATCAAACATCTAGACAAACACAGAGGAACACAAGCTTTGAGCCACTCCTTCAACACACACACACACACACTTCTCCCCACTGTTTCCGCCCCAGCGCTACGATCCCTCACAGCCTCATCACATTTACTGGAATAACTTAAAGTTTCTATGACCAGCACATGCGAGAATTCAGTGCATCGTGTCAGTATCACATCTCTTTGAAGGAGGGAAGTGCAGCTCAATATTTGCTCTTTACAAGCCCCAATTCTTTACCAAGTTTTTCTTCCTTCACCGACAAACACTCTTCGTTCCCTTTATCCGGGACACTCGTCTGTGATGCAATGTTTCCAGATGCGTGTGTGTGTGTGTGTTCACTTTGCTGAAACATCTGTCGTTCTCTGTACAGTGTGTGTGTGACAGTAAAGCTGAGCTACGTGTGGAAAGGAGGCGTTACATTAAAACAAATTCACATGCAATGAAAATTCAGTTTCCATTATGATCATAGAGATGTTGAGAGAAGTGCATAAAACATACAGCCGTTTCTGAAATAATATTATGAAAAACAATGCAATAAAAACATTATTATAAAACCAGTAAATATAATCAAAACACCATTATATAGTGTGTAATTTATTACAAGAGAAATACTGTGTTTTGTAAACATATGATTAGTAATAATAACCTCTCTAAAATAAACTTTAAGAAAAACTAACCAACTATAAATATCCTAGTTTAACTATCTTAACTAATTAAGGCCAACTCCAGGCTTAATCTAAGCCGGTCTGTTAAACCAGCCTTGATTAATCGTTAAATATTTGTAGAGATCTTTTCAGTTACAACAAAAGAAAAATATCATGATCCTTTAAAAACAATCACTTTATTTAGGTTTTGTTATTTATACATTTGCAGGTTTTTTTTTTTACAAACTAATATAGGTTATTTATTTTTTTCTTTTTCTGAACATTAGGCCATTCAGATACATTTGTTAGCAACAATCCAAAACACAGACTACAATCAGCCGTCTCTATATGGCAAAATAAAAACACAGGAAAATAATCAAACAAATAAACTGAATAAAATACAACAACATAATGCCACACGTTATCATATTTCCGTGCTTAAAGATGAATTGTGTAAATTCTGTGTGGAATAACAAAAAAAAGATCACTCAGAAAGTCCTGCACCAAACTCACATTGTTTTCTGTGTCATACATAATGTTTTGACAGAGGTTGTTTAGGAGAGAGCATTTTAACACCAAGAAAATGACACACGTCACCTTTAAGGCATAAATATACATACAGTTTATAGACAAACTTGCTAATGCAGCAACCATATTACAGAAACACAGCACAAGAGTAGGACTCTCTGTATAAGTGTGTCTTTTTCTCCACTTGTTGGCTAAGCTCTCTGTTCCATTAACATCTGATCTGAGAAGGAAACCACTTTGCTACAGCCCAGCAGAGAGTGGCAAGACATGGCTGGCATTTCACTCCGGTCCCTGGCCTTATCTGGGCCTCCTGACACTCACAGCATGCTGAGCTCGATCAGACGGCCGGCAAACACACCGAGCGTGCCAATAATACACACTGCCATGAACACACACAGAAGAATGTGATCCAGTACCATGGCGACGAACTTCCACTCCTCAGCAGCCTATAAAAACACAGAGAGATGAGAAAGAGGTAGATGGATAAGAATAGACATGGGAGAGGAGAAAATAAAGTATAAGAAATGTGAAGAGCAGGAAAAGATGAGGAGGGGGTGCAGAGAGGAAAATAAATGTGCTCACGTTGTTGGACTCCTCGTCGCTTTTCATGGTGTCAGCGATGTACTTTACACCCTCGATGGCACTTCGTACGTCTGGATTTTTGGTTATGGGTGAGTGGTAGGTGACAGACGCTGG
Source organism: Ambastaia sidthimunki (assembly GCA_036877625.1). Lineage (NCBI taxonomy): Eukaryota > Metazoa > Chordata > Actinopteri > Cypriniformes > Botiidae > Ambastaia > Ambastaia sidthimunki. The sequence goes on along the minus strand of JAZGTK010022963.1, from coordinate 437 downwards.
CACGGGTTTCCCTGAAATATCAGAGATGTCAAAATCGGCAGGAAATAGATTCTTATCCTGCCGTTCCTGTGACGGTCGCTTCATGGTGGAGAAAAACATCAGGTTTGGAATTGTGTCTATGAAGATCTGTTGGGCAGAGGAGAGTCAAAGTCAACACAAGTCAAAAGAATCTTAACAGCACAAAAACAACTGCGTCACATTTGTCAGAGTTTTAAATGCATAGATATGCTCTGAAATCATTTCAAACTCACAAACGTAACTTTGACTTAATTCTAACTCACTAACGCACTCGTCTTTCACATTTGTTTGTGTACCCATCCCTTCCTGTCTCCATACTGACCTTGCGGACCCAGGCCGGCATTGTGTGCGTGCTGGGCGAGCGGTGATGCGTGTTGATGACGATCACGGTGATGATGATGGAAGCGATGACGAAGATC
>JAZGTK010022962.1:0-10104 GCA_036877625.1 Ambastaia sidthimunki | reverse complement strand
TGTGTGTGTGTGTTTGGCTGTATGTGTGTGTGGTTTTTCTACAGAATGTTGTCCTTCAGATATAGTATTAGGAAAGTGAAGACTGCTTTCTGCAGTGTGTGTGTATGTTTGGGTGTGTGTGTGTCTACCTGTGATGTTGATGTTTACCGACTCCTGGGATTTTTTTCGTGTTACACATATAACATCCTGTATATTTAACCACCAATAAAACTGCTCTCTTTGTATCCGCCTCATGTTTGTATTCTTCTTCAAAACACTTTTTTCTATACTAATAGGGAATGTCATGGTATTACAATTCTTGGACAAGTAAAACCTTGGTATTCTTTAAATCTTGATGTAAGGTGGGTAAATGTAGTCATTGTTAAGCACTATGGTTTTACATTTTTATGTGGTAGTACTAGTATATATATATATATATATACTATTTTACTTGTGGTAAGCAGTCATTAACTACTATATTAAAACTACCATGTTATTGGGTAACATTTAATATTAATGTAGTAATCTTTCATAACCACTGTGTATATACTGTGGTATCAGAATTACTATGTAATACCATATCTGTGGCAAAATGTTTTTTTCCCCCACATAACACCCAGTGTATCTCTAAGGTGGTTACTGATGCAAATAATCAGATATAGTATCAGATTCTCTTTAATAATAAAAAAAACATACATGATTACAACTGAAAAAATACTTAAATATTCACATTTAGGAACATTGTGTGATGTTATTAACAAGTTATACAATAGAATGTAAACACAATATAAATTCTTGTAGATGGAAGAAAGATTCATGTTTAAAACTACAAGATTTGCAAAAAGTAATTATTTTTGGTAACATTAAAAATTGCTTGTCTTTTATTTTAATAATTTTTTTAGGTGTTTGAAATACCATTAAACTCACTAAAACCTTACTAACAATTTATTTGACGATATTCTGCATAACCTGGTATTAGTGACAATTTAAACCCTCTGAGACCGAACAGGAAGTGAGACTGAAGAATCGGTTTGTTTCTGAACGTTTGTTAGTTTCTGTACTGTTGCTTTTACCCTCTTACACAGTTCAGACTCTTATCAAATGCATCATATTGGTAGAGATTAATGTGATTATTGTGTACATTCGATCAGTGTGACAACACAACACGTTTTATGATTAAAGAAAGCTGTCTTGCTCTTGGAGACACTATTACAGGTCGAAGGTCACACTGAAGGTCATGTGACTCTAACCTGCAACAAAGTTACTTAATTCTGTGAAAAGTTAACCTGACAGTTAAAAAAAGTTCTGTGTTGGAAGCATGCAGTAATGTGTTCAAGTTTTTGTGTATGCTTGCGTTAATGTGGCCGTGTGCTGGGCTCCAGTAGGGGCCGTTTCGCAGACAGATTTCCCCCGCTGGATTTCTCGCCGTTTTCAGCCGCGCCCCTCTTTTGGCCACGCCCATGGGCGTGTGCATTCACAGAGCCCCTTTGCCATTTGCAGATGTCGCCATTTAAAATGTCCTGAATATGCTGAACAATCAGGTTTATTGCCACTGGAGATTAAAAAGACACAGAAGAGAAACAGTTTAAGAACCAAAATCCTTAAATTAAATTCAGACTTTGCTTGGCATTTTGACTCAAATGTACCCATGTTATCAACTCCTCGTGGTATTATTACATCTGCATATTTCTTGGTCTAAGAAAGGAAAGATTTCAAATGTCAGGATTTTATCACAGTTAATATAAAAACACAATGTTATGTCAGCATTGAGTTGTGTGAGTGTGTATTTGAGTGTGTGCGTGTTTTCTCACCGGAAGACAGAATTCTTCAAAGGCAGGTTTAACAAAGGTTGTGTATTGTGTGAGAATCTGTTCAAGATCTCGTCCTCTTCTCATGTCCCGCAAAACTAAAGACACAATATACACACTGTTACACACACACCCAATCACACATTATACACCCAATCATAAAAATATCTGACGTGTTATAACTGTAAACTAACTCTAATTATTTAAAAACATTTCAATACACAGAAATAATATGACCAAGCCAAAAACTATTCTTTTATTTAATTAATAAAGTTATAAGACAAAATAAACAATAAATATAAGCAGCCATTTTCATAGTCATCCAACTGCAAAATTTCTGCAAAGTTACTCATTTGAATTCTAAGTTCTTATTTTGGATGTAAGTAACTCTGGAAATGTTTCATTCCTTAAAGTATAATTAAAAAACATGAAACGAAATAGCAATATGTCCCTTTATATTTTACATTATAGAAAAAGAAACTATTAATTTCATGAATTTATAATAAATTCAAATAAATGATTACCTCGGCGAGACAGACGCACATCTGAGTCAGTATCAACGAACAGCTTCATGTGGAACATATCTCTGACTTCCTGTGTGTAGAACACCAGAATACCTTCAAACAGCACCACATCAGCGGGGTACACACAAATCTTCTCCTGCAGCCTGCACACACACACACACACACACACACACACACACACACACACACACACACATACACACACATTAACTTAGCTATTATCAGACAAACACAGAAATCCACACCTCTATAAAAGATCAGTTAAACTGTGAGAGAATGCAAATGTGTGTTGCTAGTTGATGTGTCAATATGAGAGAACCGTGTGTGTGTGTGTGATTGCCTGGAATGGGTGACAAAGTCATATGTGGGAACCTCCACCATTTTTCCTTCTACAATGTCCTTTAGAGTTTGACACATGAACTCTGTATCAAACGCATCTGAGGAACAGAGAGAGAACATGGGAAAGTAAACTGGTTTAAAGATCCATTTACAATCATATGTCTTAAAGGGACAGTTCGCTCAAAAATGAAACGCTGTCATCGTTCATTTGCTCCAGGAAATTCCAGATCCTGTTGTGAGAATGAGAAAAGTGGATAGGAACTGAAGCTATCTCCAGTGACTTAAGGGTGAGTAAATAAAACAGCTTTTTTCAGTTTTGGGAGAACTATTCCTTTAATTCTGTGGTTGTACCTGGATGGTCAAAGTTGTACTGGCCCTTTAAAGCTTTGGCCTTCTGTTCTGGAGTCAGAACCCGGTAGAAACTGTCCTGACTAACGATGGTGACCTTACGCTGACAGTGGTCCACTTTGTTCTGACCCAGAAGCTCCATGATTTTGGCACACACTGTGGACTGGAGAAGAAAACAGCATTTCTTGTCACATGAGCGACCTGGACTCATTACGTAGCGTCCATTTGTAATTGCATCAGTCTGAACACCATCACTGATAGCGTTACAGGTAGACACAAGATGTTTTAGATAAGTGGCTGGTTGTTTTTCCTGCAACCTAAATGAAACCTAGATTTCTATTATCCTTGGAGCCTGCAGAATTAACATAGCAGAATAATTTCTTTGTCTGCATTACTGACGCATGCTGTCTTGTTGTCATTTCATTAACCTGGATTTTACTTGTTTGCATGTGACCTACGTTTATCATTGGATGGCTTCTATGCATATTATTTTCTTGATAGTTATTCTCTAACCCAACATATCCCACATGGCACATATTTAGAAATCACATATTGTTTTTGATCAATCAGATGACAACAGGTGTGCACGGTGAAATCACATATAACAGCACAACACCGTTTGGCATTTGTCAGTAGTAAAGGTGAAGGTCTCGTACCTTTCCGCTGGCGGTTCCTCCGCTAACCCCGATCAGAAATGGACGGTGACGCGGCTGCTCGGTTTCGCAAAACAGCACGGCTGAATTCATGTTGGTTGTTTAACAAACACCCTGTTTTATTCAAGTATGGAGTCCGGCTGCGGGCATCAATTGGTTTCGGAGATGATCGGTCACCGGCCGAAGACCGTCCAGGCACTGTTGGATCGATTACCGCCTGGTTTACCCATCAGCCACGGCTGTGTAAATGAGCTTCGGTCCTGGTCACTGAGAACCGAATTTTACTTAGTTAATAATCGTTGGCGAGACATGAAGTTGGTTTTCCTCCAGGGGCGTTTAGTGACCCAGAATGCGGAAGCCGCATTTGTCCGCCTTTAAGTGTTAAGACGTGCATTTGAGTTATTGGAGACGTTTGTAAGCTAGAATGTATAATCGTTTAAATATGTAACTCCAAAATATTAATATCTGATAAACAAATTAAAGTTTGACTACAGAATGTATACGAATTTATACGTTTTAAACTTGCCTATGCCGTGTGAGGAAGGACTATGATTGGTCCACGATCGGCAGCGCTGAAAAAAGTATGTTTATCACGTGACGGCGCCAACTACGTCCCGCCTCAGCAGTATTTTGGAATATAATTTACACTTGAATAATAACATTTAGAAATGTTAATAGTTACTGAATTTAAAGTACACCTTGCAGAAATAAATCAGGAGAATTATTATTCAGATTAGCCGCAACGCACCTCCCATTTTGAGACCAGGCTTTTATTGTTGATCGACTCCACACACTCGTTCTATTTATATGGTTTCGCTTTTGGTCGTGACTGCGTCACACCTTAAACGACGACACCGCGCAAACTCCACCAATGTTGTATAGCGGTGGATAACTGTTGCAAAAAATCATTGATTTGTTGTATTTGATTTGAGATATTAATGTTTGGTAAGTCAAAGGTCGCTGTTTAAAATCAAAGAGAAGTTACAATGCTGCAATGACCACAAGGAGGAGCCAAATAGCTACATTTTTCCAAAAAACATCTTTAAAGTTGTAGTTGTTTAGTTTTATTAAGAAATATATAGCCATACGATACATTTAAGATCTTTTAAGCCATTGTTACACTTAAACATTCAACATAAATGTCCAAAGATAGAATTCAATTATTTCACTTCTTCAAAATGGTCATGTTTTTTCTGAACCATCATTTAGTTCTGGTGGCTTCTGTTCATCTGAACTGTTACTTCCAGCTTCCCTAATTGATTCCTCAGCAACAATCTCCAGGGCATCATTCCCTTGAACTCTTCTGACTGATTCCCCTTTAGCCGCCAGGATTTCCTCTATATTTCTATGGCAATACAGAATACACAATAATGAGACTTTTGTTATAATTGTTTACAAAAAACAGTCAAATATATCCCATCAGTTTTTAACATCAATCTAAAATTGGATATGCATTCATTTTTATAACGTTCCAACTGGAGAATTCAATGATAAAACAAATGCAGAGACTTGATTTTTTTTTCATCATGAATTGATTGGATGTAGGTGTTCCATGTTAGACTAAAGTCCTGGAAGTGAGTTTGCGGTGAACTGTTTGTGGACATATTACAGCAATTGTGTAACTTACATTTTTCAGAAAATGATCAAACATTACTTTAAAAAAAGTTTTCTTGCAAATTTTTTGCTGATACTTTTTTAGTAGACATTGAGCTTGAAGGCTAAGCTGGCATGATGGTTCCTTCTATTTGCAAACTGAAGCGTACATACACACCTTTTCCCCTCCAGGTCAGAAAACCAGTTCAGATTATCAGCAATGACGTGGTGGTTGTTACATCCTGGACACGTTACTATGACAACACCCTTGTGATAGGCTATCTTGGATATTTTCTTCATGGAGCGAGTGGAGCACACCTATTACCACAAGTATGAGTGAGAGAAGGTTAACAATGCTTCGATGCTAACAATGCTTTCAACAAATGTTTGACCATTTTTCTTCATGATTTTAAAGAATCAAAAGTTCCCCTAACTGAAGAATCGCTCATATTAAAAAGTCTGCAATCTTACTTTGCAGGTGTACACCAGGTGATAATGGGTTGACTGCACCTGTCCAATGGCTTCAGTCCTACAAACAGAAGTTGCGAATCCCCTGTAGAAGTCAACTCTATTTCTATTCTGTGAAGCATACTCCAGTAATGGATTAGTCGAAAAAGGTAAATAGGTGTTTGGAGTAGCAAAAGCCATTTTCTTTGCCTGCATGTGTTTACCTCCGGCAGTACATAATGTTTTGGCTAAAAGACTTCGCCCTACACAAGATCTTTGTATCGTTGGTCTCAGCAAAACGAAACAACGTCGAACACTCATCATTAAAAGATAACTTTGCTACCTGTTTGTTACTTAAATACATACAATTGTTTTATAGATGATCAACTCATATATCTTAAACACTCAACGCAACCGCACATTGAAGTTGAATCACTATTTGTCGACTGCTGATGACGTATTACCGCAGCAGCCAACCAGCTTGTCCCTTAACTAAGCCTCGCCCTGCAAGTTTATCTACTGCTTACACAGCGATTACATCACTTTGAGATTAAATGAAGTTATTGAAAATATGTTTTTCGGCGATAATTTTGTTCTAGGTGATCTGTTGTAGTTATAAATGATAGTTATATAATGCGTAATAGATAACATATTTAAGAAGGTAAGTTAATATTTTCATGGGAATGGTGACTTATACTTGGGTGTAAATCTTGTTAGTCAAAGTCGAGATGATAGAAATATGAATAAGTGATTTCAGTTACATTATGAACAGTTATTATTCTGGACACGAGTCAGCATATCATGAGTACTGTCACGAGTACTGTAACATGTTCACACCTGACTATGATATTGGTGAAACTGTACAGTAATTACGAACGCGCTGAGAAAAACATTTGGCACATGAAGATTTATTACGAGTATTATTATTGTCATTGTAATTATAATAATTATATTGGTATGATTTTCTTCTAACATTTTTATTGTTACATATTGTTAACATGTTGTAATACATATTGTTATTATTGTTGTTTCTGTATTATTATTGTTGTTGTCGTCGTTATTCATAATTGTAAGTGCGGTAATATGTAAATGTTAAAATATTCTAATTACTTAACTTGGTGTTTAAGACGTATAAAGCCGTATAGCTAAATGACGTTATACTAAATAAATAATCCAATGATGTTTTTGTTATTCAACAATTGTAATTTTTCTTGGGACAGTTCCTGCTGTTACGGGTTAAACATTCAAACGACCTTCATCACACGAGGATCGTCTGCAGCGTCCGCTGCACTCTGCGTCAGTCACGCCCTCTTGTGCTGTATCAGCTCAGCGCTGGTCAACGCGCCGCAGTATGAATCCTACTATGGGAAAAATTTAGCTCATGAATGTTAATTAGCCCTCGCTGATGTTTTCTGAGGTAACGCTCTTAGAGCGTCAGATACGCAAACTTATTTTCCATTGAGGCCTTTATGTGACCTTAGAAATTCAGATCCCAATCATATTTGATCAATGTGAACAAAATGTATTTTATTTTAAAAGTATTTGAATAGATTCGTCAGTCTGACGGCTGTATATTGCTCACGCAGTGTCTTTTAAACAACCAAGTTCGCCTATTGGTCAAACGTCCAGTTGCGTCATTAATATGTATAAATCAGCCCTTCGCTATAGTAGGATCGGTGGAAGTTTGCGTTTTGGGCGGTTCTGTCTGCTTTACTGACGAGTGTTCCTGGGCGTGTCTTAATTCGCGTTCCTTAACTCTTTTCTTGTTTAACAGGAGTGTGAGATCGTGGACCGGAGGAAAGAAATGTATCAGTTATGTGTCACAAGAGCCAGAGATCAATACAGTAACAGAGCCGGTAAGTGTGTCGAAAAGCGTGTTTGTGTCGGGCTTGTTTTGATGAACAGTTTAATGAGAGTTTAGGGTGTTCTCGCCAACAAAAGGTTTTTAACATCTAAACGACAAGGTATCATTTTCCGCCCACGGAAATCCTTACTGTGGGCCCGTGGTGTGTGTGAGAGTGAAGTTAGACATGTTGTTAGGATGTTTGACGTGGTCCTGCGTAGAAATACAAATACAGGGACTCAAACTGGCCAAATCTTGTTTTATTTTAAATCTAATTATGTCAGCTGGTTTGTATTGGGGTGGGTTGGTTTAGAGGATAAAATGTCCTTAGCCATGTATAAAAACAATGAAAGCATATGAGATACTAATATAGTGAAATCAACCTGTGTATGTTTTTCAGTGTGTGTTGTTTCTGGCCATGATCTGATATGTTTCTGTGTGTGTGTGTGTGTGTGTGTTCCTTTGGGTCCTATTTGAATCGGTAATGTTTTGATGGATATTGACAGATCATGCATATCTTTAGATTTTCATTATTGAGCCACTTGGACTGTTTAATTTTACTTGAATAAAAAAAAGTAAATGGGAGATTTTTAGGTGTACTGTTGCTTTAAATGTTTACGTTTGGTCAATTAACAGATTGTTTATTAACGTGACTTAAAAATAAAACGCATCATAAGTGATAAGCGTACGCATTATTTAGAGCAGTACAGCAGCTAGAGTAGAAGATGTAGGAGAAAGTAAAAGAGGATAGACTTGTTATTTTTGTAACAATTTTTAAAATCAGTGAAGTGAAGCTGAAGTTCTCAGTTGAAATTCTAAACACACTTTTGCTTTGGGTGAGGAGGGAATAAAATGTGACCCTGAGGAAACAGATATGTGTGTGTTAACAACTGCCTGGTGTTGTTTCTCCACGTGTGTGAAGGTTGCTTTGTTATAGCTGGAACAGACAGCATGTGTTCCAGGAATCGTGGTTGATCTGATCAGCACACACCCATAATTCACAGTCTGTGATGTGTGTACTGGGCCTGCATCTCTGTGGTCGCCTGTGACCTCACAAACTTACTAGTTTACTTGTTTTAAGTGCCTCAACTAGAAGTCTGAATATAATGAAAAGGTTTGATGGCACTAACCTAAAACTTTAGCAGGTCCATTGATTAGTTTTTTCTTAGAGGTGCTAATTGTATAAACCTGTACCTTGTAAACGTGACTGTTTTCAGCTACTTTACACTGTCTGCTAGATGTTGTGTAGCACCAACCAGTAAATAGACCTGGTGATTTCATTCATCTGTTGTTTTTGTGTGCAGTATGTTTCAGACATTCTTTGTGCTGTTTGTGGGTGTGCTGTCTGAGACTACATACTACAATACTACTCCTTTATTGTGAACTGTAGTATTATAAAAACTTGTTTTACAGTTTATTATTGTAGTACAACATTCATTTTCTGTGTGTATGAATGACCTATTATAAGACTATATTGCACACAGAATACATTGTAAGAATTATTTATAACTTGATGTAATTACAGTGTATCAAACTTTTAAGCATACTTGTGTAGGGTTGTATGTAGTGGGCATTATTCAGTGCATACTGCCTAGTATGTAGTATACAGGTTTTCCATTCTGATCACACCCTCTGCCTCTCTTAGTGAGCAACAGCAGAAATATAATTTGTCATCAATTAAAAGCATTTTTCTAACTGCTGATGTGACATTTTCTCTTAAAATCTTCCGCTGTTGACACTGTAATTTTATACCGCACACACATTAATTGCTTTGAGTGCTGCTTTTACTCAAACTTTAAAGCATCATAGATTTCATTCGGCAAACGTTAAGTAGTTTGAGTGTTTGGCAGGACAGAAATTCGGATCAAATTACAGTCATAAATATCTCTGCTGTTGTCCTTTTAAACTGTTTGTGGAGACTGCAGCACCATTATTTAAATGTTTGTTTGCGTGCCTGGCTGGCTGAGTCAAACCCCGCCCTAAAATGCATATAAAAACAATACATTGTGATTGGTTGTTCTAGATGTCAATCACACCCCCTGTTCCTCCTGCTGTGTAAGTAGATGGTTCTTGACCACAGTAACTAAAATGTGGACCAGGTCTTTTGCAGTGTGGTGGGTTTTTTTTGGGATTATGAAAGTAGAGAAGCTACAAACAAGGTAATTTAACATGAACAGCCAGTTTAATGTCTGTTGCTGAATTGTGTTGTTTTGTATGTTTTGAGTAATTCTGTGTGTGTGTTCAACTGGGCATGTCCAAGATGGTTATAGTTTGTCCTTGGGGGGAGACTAAACAAAGAGACAACAGCCTGTGTGTGTGAGACACACACCTTAAGTTATCAAGTTCACTGCAATTGTGTAAATTTTGTTCCCTAAACAAAATTTTGAATTGTTCTCTCAAATTCAAAAATCATTCAACAACTTAAACAGGTCAGATGCAGAAATGTTATCAATCTCAAATAGGGTGTGTGTCACTGTTGATGGTTGATAAGTTTCTGCTGTACAGAGATCCAGAAGTCACATTATTGAGGATTCTTTCCTGTAATAAGACCAGGAGTCACACTATTGAGT
>JAZGTK010022961.1:0-10104 GCA_036877625.1 Ambastaia sidthimunki | reverse complement strand
GCCTGCCTCGACCCCTTTGCCTGGACTGTGATTACTCTATTGTTTGCTGCCTGCCTCGACCCCTTTGCCTGGACTGTGATTACTCTTTTGGATGTTCCCCATATTCCCGTATGCTGTTGTTGACCCTTGCCTGTCTGATTACGCTAAGCCTAATAAAGAGCTGCAAATGGATCCTTTGTCTCCTGAATTCTTGTTACAACCCCTCACATTTGACATTTTCAAAATAAAATTTAAATAGGTCTTGTGGGTACTTGGGGGAAAAAGCCCTGGGTTTGTTTTGAACATGTATCCTAAGTTATCTTCCTTGTACTTAACCTCTGCTTAGTAGATTATGCTGGGGTAAGATGTGAAGATTTGAGATTTTACTGTACATTCCTAACCCTTGCTTTACATTCTTGTTTGCATATTAAAAGGGTGTTGTGTTGATTTGATGAGTACAGCATGTAAAAGCTTTAAGAGCTGCTTGTCCATCGTATCCCTCCAGATAAATTCTTTTAAACTGTTTCTCTAATATCTTTACAACACATAGTTACAATTTTAAAGAGCACATTTAAAAAGCTAATTAAGCACATAGAGGCAAGTGTTAAAAAAACGTGTACAGCTGCATTTTTACGTTGATCAAAAATAACAGCAAGCAGGAGCAGCATCTATAAGTGGTGAATGTGATGTTAAGTAGTACTGTTGTTAAGATCTAGAGGGTTGTGCAGACTCTCAGACAGCAGAGCAGCTGTAGCTGAATGGACATAATGAGACAAGGCTTTGAGAAGAGAACTGTTCTTTAACAATGAGGAGAAACAGGGCTGCTTGACAGCTCAGCACCAAGCATGTGGCAGAACAATGTGCTGTGTTCACTCCATTACACACACACACACTCAACCAACACCATCTGAAACAGTCAGGTGGTGGACTGCAGAAATAACATGTTTTGTAAAATACATTGGTTTGCTTTAGTATCTATATTTTTAATGTCCTTCTCAAAGGAGTCTCGTTTGAGATCTAAATGACTTACCAAAGAACTGTCAGTTTAACTTAAATGAATGTTTTATCATAATTGGCCTCCATGAAAGAAAATGGCTTTGAATTTCTATTTTTCATGTTGAAGCTAAACGTTCTTCAGTATGTAGTATGAATACTCAGCACAAATTGACAATTTTCTGTAAGCATTTGTACACTACATGGCAGAGTTATATGTTTTCCAAAGCACATGTCGGGCACATTATGTGGAATACAGCCTTCACATAAGAAACACCAATGACACCTTAAAATCCTGCCGGCATCTCACTAGATTCAGAACAGTTGTGTTAATGTGCAGAATAAATATAAGCACAAAAACATGACACTTACTGTATATTTATATTAAATAAGAGCCACTCAATCTAATAAGACAATTGCATTAAATTCTAAAAAAACCCTTTATATTTTTTGAAAGTAATTAACTATAATTTTACTGGTGTGTACACACAATACAATCTGCTCATGATACATAATAAAAGCATTGATCATTTCAAAAACTCTCTCTTACAGGCTGCCAGTAAAAGACAGCTGGATTGCTTGTCCATGTATATTTCATTTCAAGTACTGTTTAGCAATGACCTTGACAGGTTATTAGCAATGAGGTGACAACCATTTTCAGCAAATAAGCAAAATAATAAGGGTAGAGTCTCAATTAATTGCAACCTGCTGCTAGTTAGACATGTTGTGTGTGCTCTGCACCCTCCAGGTGGCCACCGCGCATTGACAGCATGTCTGATGTAAACAAAAACTAACACACAACAATGCTGTCTGTCTTTATTTCACATGTTTTGGATTTTAACATATATTGTGTATATAATAAAAGTAAATGTTGTGGGAGCTAAATATTAAGTATTTGTTTTTTTAAAAGACAGCATTAGTCAAGTCTACAAAGCTACATTTACAAGTGGGAATTACATTCTGATGCTAGAGAAAGGATTAACAGAAAAAAATGTTTATTTTTTTTAAATGAAAGAACATCATGGCATTAGGTATAAGTCAGATGTTTGCGAAACAGGTGTGTTTTAAGTTGTTTTGCGAAGGTTGTGATGGTCTCAGCAGATCAGGTGGAGGCTGGGATTTCATTCTGTTAGGAATCTGAACCTTGTTGTGCTGGAACAAGCAGACATCGCTCGTTTACAGACCATAGTTGGCGGAAAGTGACAAAAAAGTCAGAAAGTATGTCTAAAGGGGTGAGTTGGGGTATGAGTTCCAGTAACTATACCTCAGATATCTGAAGTAACTATACTTCAGATATACTTCAGGGTAAAATATTTACATTTAATGCGGCAGCTATAGGTATCCAGTGGTGTGAGATCAGGAGGTGTGACATGGGCTCTCTTCAGCTGATTGACCACATATACTGCATTCTGGGTCATTTTGCAGAGGTTTGGTTGTGTTGGCTGGAAGGCCATATAGTAGGGTAATGCAGTAGTCCAGTCTTGATATTACACTTAAGTGCTCGGACTAGAAGCTGTGTGGGATGCTCTGACAAGAAAGGTCTTTTGATTTTCCTGATGTTGTACCTGCATGACTGGGAGTTGCAATGCAAGTAGTGAATTTCAGCTGGTCATCAAACACTACCCTGAGATTCCTAACGGACTGAGTAGGTGAAAGAGCTGATGATTCAGTTTGAACTGTGAAGTTGTGTTCTAATGAAAAATCAATAATAAAATCACTTTAATCCTCTTAAAATTATTTTGAAAACGTCTTAATAAGGAAGTTGTACAAATAATGTGTGATGTTCAATCAAATGTTTGAAAATAACAGAAAACAAGTAAACCAAACTGCTAACTCTTGTAAAACTCCCAGAACATTTACTGCCATCTAAACCTTTGGTACACCAAATGGTCAAAGCTGTAACTGGGGTCCAAAATTAACATTTTTGTCTATAAATATTTTAAAAACACGTTAGAATGTGTAGCACATATTCACAATAACTATGAATTTTGACTCCCAATTTAAGTAAACTCCCATTTTACTACTTATTGATATGTAGTAAGATAGCTGTTGTTGTGTTTAAGTGTAGACATGGAGTAGGATTAAGGGCTGTATAATGTACCCAGTATGCAAGCTAATAGGCAACCTGTTCAAAGTGAACATGTATTTGTCAGTTATGGTTATTCATATCCGAAATGTGACCTCTGCATTTAACCCATCCTTCGTGAGGAGTGAACACACACACCCGGAGTAGTGAATAGATATCCCTGCAGCACCTGGGGAGCGATCGGGGGTTAGGTGCCTTGCTCAAGGACACTTCAGTTGCTACCTGCCAGCGCTGGAATTGAACCAGCAACCTACTGATTACAAGCCCGACTCCTTAACCAGTAGACCACAACTGCCCCTAAAGTTCCCCTAAGTGTGAATTGGACCATGTACTAAAGCGTTAGAAGTATTTCTTAACAGACATTTTTTTTATTGAAATAATGCACAGAACATGAGAAGGTGGAACGATAAGAGGAATGGTAAGCATCTTGAACCTCAATCTCCTTCAACTGGTTCAAGTGTTGTAGATCTATAATAAGACATAGATCCCCATCCTCCTTTGGTACTATAAAGCACCGGCTACAGAACCTGTTGTTTCTTTCTGAAGAGCAAAAGAGACTGAATTTCCAGTTGCATAACCTGAGCCTGGACAACACATTGTTGAACTTTGGGGGGAGAGCCAAACTAAAGCCAGTAACCGAGTATCAGTAAGTATCAGTCACTACTGTCTTCCTTCTGCATATTACACCACCAAGGTCACCAATACACCTGATGCTCGCAAGCTCTTCAGAACTTTCAACTCCCTTCTCTGTCATCCTTTACCTTCACCCCCACCCTCCTTATCAGCTGAAACTGTAAGGACCACCCATCGGCCCAACGACGGAATCCAATGGCGTGGATGAAGGTATCTCACGTGTTCTGTCTTTATTCAGTACTTTTATAAGATTTTACTTAATTTATTATAATTTTGGTTTATCAACTATATGGTTAATTCTAATCTGACTCCAGTTTATATTTGAACTTTAGGTAAATTGTTTCAAAGCATCTGTTGGTCATAATCTTGATTATTTAGAAGTTTTAATACTTTTAGTTATTCTTTCATTAGGGACCCGGTGTCGCACAGAGTCCCACGCTTTTACCTATATACACGGCTCTCACGCACAAAACCGTCACAAAACCGTCACAAAACCGTCAGTCTGATCTTAGTCAGAGGTTGCCGGGTATACTAATATTATCAAAAACTGGCCGCCCCATGCTTGCTCTTATTTAATAATAATTTTCTAGTCACGATCATGCAATATGCTAAGTCAGGCGATAGACAGAAACCAGGGGATCTCGGTTGATGTGCTCCATGCTTCATTCAAACTACAAGTCCCCAGTATGATCTTATCCTCAGACACAAATGAGACACACATAGTTCTGTGTGAAAGGTTCTGGATACAGAATCATTTCTTGACATACAGCCATTGTGTGGGAAGTTTTGGTTACAGAAGGCTTCCCTGAGACTTTTGCCTTGCCACCTTATATACACAGATGAGACAAAGAGCCATAAAACCTATGGGCGGTTTAGGGTTTAGGTGACCAGTTTCTCGTGGCCTAAAGGGCCCCTGCTGAGATAGTGAAAGGCACACCCATACCAGAAGAGTGGATTATCCCTTCTAGGTTCTAAGTTTTCACCCTCTAATATATTCCATCCCATAGTCATAGAAATTAAACCTTTTTACTCATCACACCATGACCTTTAAAATGATACTAAACATGGAAATGAAATCTTGATAACATCACAAGTTATACATAACATGCTCAGTAAATGTCCTGTGATTAGAACCTAGGGAAAGGTATGCAGAGGGGGGAAGAAAAGAGATTGGAAAGGGGTCAACCTGTAGTCACCCCCTGGGTATCTACACCTGATAAACTTTAGTGTTTTATGATGTGTTCCTGCAGACAAACTGGTGCCAACTGCCTTACAAAACCTTGCTGACTTTTTCACAAACAAAATAGCATCCATAAACAGCCAGTTTGCACCACCACTATCCCTAGGACCCGACCCACCCTCACCCAATACCCTGCTCACCTCTTTTCCCTTGCTCAGTGTGGCAGAGGTCTACAATCTTCTATCCTCTTACCCCACTACCTGCCCACTTGACCCAATCCCCTCCCATGTCCTACAGGCCACATCAAGCTCACTTTCCACACTCTTCCCTTCTTACTGGTTACTCTTCTGCTTAAAACCCACACTCGACTCCAACTATGACACTGAGACCCATTACCAACAACTATAGACCTGTCTCACTCCTCCCATTCATGGCAAAAAGATTTCAACAAGCTGTTTTCAATAAGACATCATCTTTCCTCTCGCAGAACAACTGGCTTGATGACATGCAGACTGGCTTCAAGAGCAACCACTTTACTGAGACCGTGCTGCTGTCAGCACAGCAAAGGCGGAGTCCAAATTCTCTGTACTAATGATACTAGATCTTTCTGCAGCCTTTGACACAGTCAATCATCAGATCCTTCTTAACACTCTGTCCTTGCTAAGGATTCGTCCAACCTCTCTGATAGATCCTTCAAGGTGTCGTGGAGAGGTGAGCTGTTCAAACCACATCATATGGTCACTGGGGTCCCTCATAGATCAGTCCTTGGACCACTTCATCATTGGGGCCTATTATACAATCTCATGGCTTCCAATATCACTGCTATGCTGATGACACCCAGATCTTCTTCTCCTTCCAATCTGATGATCTCACAGTAACGGCATGCATTTAAACCTGTCTGGGAGACATCTCGGTTTGGACGACAAAACCTATATTTCAACCTAGCCAAGACTGAACTTCTGGTCTTTCCAGGTCACCCTGCTGCCTCTCATAATTTCACAATCCAGTTTGGTTCCACCACCCTATCTCCAGCATGGACAGCCAGAAACCTAGGTTAATTTTTGATGACCAACTAACATTCTCTGACCACATTACTAAAACAACACGTTCCTGAAGATTTGCCCTATATAACATTAGAAAAATCAGACCATATCTCACCGTTCATACAACACAGCTTCTGGTCCAGGCCCTTGTCATTTCTAGGCTGGATTACTGGATTACACCATATTGGGAACACCTAACACCAGTCTAACCCTCATCTCAAAAAAAAAAAAAATTCTCACCTCTCTCAACAGGAATCCACTCGAGCACTGCAGTATTGTATGCTAGGAAAATTGTACCTATGTACGGCTATGCGTATTGTCATCTTGTGATTTATCGCTTCTTTTGTTTTTTGTAAGTCGCTTTGGACAAAAGCGTCTGCAAAATGCCTAAATGTAAAAACCTGTCTCTTTCATGAATACCTGACACAAGTATAAATTTATAAAAAAAAAAAACAACTCATAACCCTTTCTCCTCTCTCCAGGTATCACATCAAGCATCAAAATGTTGTACTCTGGGTAAAATTGTAACTACGTACGGTTCATTGTCATCTTCTGATTTATCGCTTCTTTTGTTTTTCCTTTGGATAAAAGCGTCTGCTAAATGCCTAAATGTAAATTTAAATGTATAAACGTAATTATGGAGTTATTGTAGTGTATTGCAAAAATAAACTAGATCTTCTGTTGACCATTTTCTGATTTATTTTTAGTTGAAAGTATTCAAAAGAGTGTTATCAGCATTGGCGAATCAAGGTGTCAGATGTTTTTAATTGAAATATATAATAATATACATAAAAATATATAATAATTAAAATAGCATCAGGTAAAGATCAGCAAAATACTGGAAATAAAGACTTTTTATTCCAAGTCAAAAAGAAAACACACCACAGCATTTTCAAAATTTCAAAAAGAGCACCTCAACCTTCTTTTGATGAACTAATCTTCATTTAAATTAATGTTGAGGACCTGTTTATCTACACATTATTGTTGGCAATGTAGCGTTATCTTACTAAATTATTTAATTTACCATATAGAATAGGTAAAACTGTTCATCCCAAATAGTGGGTGGTTGTGTCACTGTAAATAAATTACTAAACATGACTGCAACAAAAAAATCTATATGTATATTGTAAAATATTATATTACATTGGTCTAATATGAAAACATCAGACCAAAACAAATATTAACTTGTATTTGCATTTGATTTGCAAGTGTGTCTGAAAGGGATTCCTAATTGGAGTGTCTAATTTCCAAAAGGGATATATGTAAGTCCATGGCATTTTGGCAAGGTCAGTGGACGCCACTGATATAGTGTTGTCCTGGCAAAAAAAAAAGTGTTCATGCATTTATTAAAAGGAATAATTCACTCAAAAATACAAATTCTACTTTATAAAAACCTGCAGACAGTGTTCCATCAGCATTCTCACCCCCCCAATGATAGCTGCGGGTTTAGCACATGCACACATCTGAATGTCTTCCATCTTTACTGACAAAAATGCAGCTCTGGGAACAGAGGTTTTGCTTTTGAGCAAACCACCCAAGCCATAAATGATGTGTGACTAAACCACTCTGCATTCTGATGACACCATGTGAACAGCCCTTCACCATTGGCTGTCCTGAACTCTCACAATGGAACTGCTTTTCATGCTCTTAACAAATAAATACATAAAAATCAGGAAAAACATCTATTATGAATTATTTAAACTTGACTGTTACTTTACAATCTGTATAATGATGTTACCAGCAGGGGTTTACTAGATCAAATTAACTAGTCGAACCCTGACTCGGCGAAGGGGTCTGCTGGGGCACAAAAAAAAGTTCAATTACAGTTCAGTTTGCTGCTGCTACTCAGCTAGCGATTTTAGGTTGTGAGAATGTTTCTGCAACATATTCATTAAGTAACAAAAATGTTAAAAATGTTATTTTCAAAGTTTTAGGAACAGTTTTTAGGGTGTTCTTATATTAGACACTCTGACGACTGTCTGAAATTATTATTATGAGTTTATTAGCTGAAGTGCTTTTCCAGCTAAATAAAAAGTTGTTGTTAATGACGTAAGCATGCTCCGGCTTTGAACATTAAGTGCACCTTTGAGTGCAGATCATCGGGGAAGTGTGGAGGTAAAGCAATTGCACTCAGGCACGGCATGAGGCAACCATGCCTAGTATGAGTACATCCTTAGATGTTGTATCAACAATATTTTCCTGTAATGTAATTAAAGTGTTCTGCTTACTTAAAAATGAACATACTTAAAAACATACTTAAGAATGTTTTTGATGTATAATATATAACATTAGAAAAAAAACATTCTTCTAACATTACTACAAGAATGGTTTTGATAACCTAAGAAAAACATTTAGAGAATATTAGCCAACAGAGTTATGTTCTTCTGAGAACATTCCCTGTTAGGTAGTGCCATAGGATTTACACAATGTGTCTTTAATTCACACTCACTAGTCTGGATAATATAGACAGAACTAAATCAAGAGCAGCCTTCCTCTATTGTGTCACTACTAGCAACACAATTTTAAACTTGATGATTATAAAGGAAAGACAAAGGAGGGGCATTTCCTCTGTTATGGGGACGAAATTTCCCCACAAGTACAGTAATACCAGTAAATTTTGATAGAATATACAATTTGTGGAATGTCCCCATAAAACCCAATGTGTGTGTTTGTTGTAGTGTGCAGTGTGGGCTGGGTCAATGACAGCAGCATAATCAAGTCTGATTTTTGGCACTGCGTTGCCCTGGCAACCACATTCATTTGCAGCTGTTTCCCCTTTTTAGCACTACTGACAGAAAATTGTTCTGAGGTCAGTCAAACAATAACAGCTATTTATGATGAGCTGTTTAAGTCTTTTATTATTTTTTATTACACTTAAGAAATGTTTTTCTAGACAACTAATGTGCTTTTTGTACATAACATCTCACAGCTGGAAGGTTATAAGATTTCAATCAAAATTGCAATCTCATAGCTGTTTCAGAAAACTAAATCTTTTAGGAAAAATTAAAGTAAAAAAAAATAAAGTAAAAAAAATTAAACGGATACCAGCATTTAAATCGCTGTTTTGTTTTTTTCTCATGTAGACGTCACATACCCAAAGACACACCATTGTTGGCTTTCCTTTCTAAGCAGAGTTTATCAGTGTGAGCAGCATTATAATGAGGTTTAGCTGATGAAAAATCAGTGCTCAGTTTTGACTCAGATTAATGAACACAATTCTTTACATTATTACTCTGAGTCCTATAACGCTTGAATTTTTACCAGTAGATCACTGCTGTTCTGCATGCAAACGTGTGCAGTGGATTTCCAGTGGAAGAGAAGAAGTGAACACAACAAATTTCTGTGTATCCAAAGGTTACTGCATGTAAACCAACACTGTAGTACTGTGCACTGTATTCCGACTGAAATCGGTTTAGGAGTCCAATCCAAATGAAAATGCTCCATGTAAACACCCCAGTTGAAAAAAAAGTCCCATACCAAATGAAATTTTAATCTGTTTAAGAGGGGTACCATAACCTTTTTCATAAACCAATCAAATGCAAACTTCCA
Organism: Ambastaia sidthimunki; assembly: GCA_036877625.1. Taxonomy (NCBI): domain Eukaryota; kingdom Metazoa; phylum Chordata; class Actinopteri; order Cypriniformes; family Botiidae; genus Ambastaia; species Ambastaia sidthimunki. The sequence continues at coordinate 641 of JAZGTK010022961.1, read as the reverse complement.
TGTAAATGAGTAAAAACAATCACCTTTTTTGCGTCCAGAGTTTGCGTCCTTGGTGTGCTTTAAGAAAGGGGTAATGATTTGATTCAGAGATCTGCAATCAGAACTAATCAGATTTCTTAGATACGTTAGTGGTTGGTAACAGGTGTTTTTTTTTTGTGCGCGGTCTGACAACAGACTGTCCACTATGTAAAATACTTAAATATTACAAATATGAGCAAGATGGCAAGATATGTGCAGCCTCAAATGTCTTCAGTAAGCATTCAGGTCTGGTTTTGGAGGACAGATGTCCAGTATTGGAACTGTCATCAGTCAACAACTTCCCATTCTTGCATGGACGTTTTAAATAAAAGCTTCATTTTATGTATAATAAGCTGTTTTTTATTATAACTTTGAGTGGCATAGGTTCCATTTCGTTTAAAGAGATCTAGTTTTTTCTATGACACTTTTTTACTGTGTTGACAGTAAAATGTATTAAAAATGGTATGTTACAAGAAATAAAAAATACACTCATAAATTTTCGCTTGTCTGTGTAATAAAAATATTGAAACATGAAATTAATTTGCACTATTTTAGTGCGATGTTAAAATAATTTCACAGCCCTCAACTGTACATAGAAGAGCTTCAGCTCGAAAATCAGAAGT
>JAZGTK010022960.1:0-10105 GCA_036877625.1 Ambastaia sidthimunki | reverse complement strand
TGTAAATGTCAAAAGTCATGTGTAGTTCTGAGGAAAAAACTTCTTGGATCAAATCTGATAATTTAATCAACTCAAGACCTAAAATACATCCCTAATTGTTAACCTGTCATAACAAATCACTTTCTTGGTTCTTATTTTGTTTATCATATAATCAATTCAACATTTAAAATGATCCCAAAACTGTTTTGGCAAAAAACAAATCATTTACATGATCTATCTCTGTATTGTTATGCAGTCCAAAAACACTTAAAATGCAATCAAAACACAAGCAGTTTTGTCTTTCTCATCTTGAGAGAAATTTTAAGAAGATATTGTGTATATATGACAGATTATTTTTGTCTGCCTGACAGAAGAGTCATAAGAATGTGATACATCACTTTCATAAGTTGACAAATTAACTGGAAGTCAATTTGACATTGTTAAAAAAATCACCTGCTGTTTAAGTGATTGGTTATACTCTGACTGATAACTGACAGTTATAACTGACAGACCTTTCTTCTCTCTTTAACCTTGGAGCTAATAACGGTCTATAATTTCTTTATAAAATTTTTTAAAAAGCTGCAATATTATTTCAATATCCTAAGTTGACAAAAATGTCAATATTACATTGTTAATTTCAAATCTGTTAAGTGAAAACAAAACCAGGAGTAGTTTATATAATACTTGGTAAACAATAATGGAATACCGGTAAATAGTTTAAATAGTTTGTTACACATCTGACATTTGTTAACAGTGGACCGAAGACATCCTTCATGGTACATTACTAGTGCTGAATGAAGCTCACTTTGCCACAGCCAAAACATTACCAAATCATCCAGCAGGATCTAACTCTGTCCCAGAACTTCTCCTAATTTCTAGTCATTAAGTCACAGTCATGTGTTCCACCAAATTCCAGCTCAAAGGCTCTTTCGCAAAAGTTCTGTTTCATCATGACATGTTTTTCATCTATCAGTTCAGAAAAATTTGACTTAGTTGATTTAAACTCACCTGGCCCCAGGTGTCCTGTGTTGTATCCGTGGTATCCATTGAAACAGGTGTAGCAGTTTCTGTGATAATACCTGTAACGTGTGTTCCCGGCACCCAGACTCACGACCAGTTGAGTCCAGAAGGTAAATACGAGCACTAACTTCTGCCAATCTGAGAACATTGTCAACACACACCGTTACTGAGACCTCACTCAACCAGACAGAATAAAGTTCATGCAATCCAAACAACACAAACACATTATCAGTCTGGCCATTACGCAACAAAAGAGAAAACAGCTGTTCCTGAGGGTTGAGTTAGCTACTTATAAGCTGATTCCTGGCTTCTAATCAGAATTAAACCTCTCTCTCCCCCTCTCTCTCTCTTAACACTGTTAGACATGTACTTTCTCGCAGCTTTGTACCTCCTGTTATGTCTCCATCGTCTCTGCTGGCCACTGCAGCCCCGCCCCCTGTCTCTCCAGGCTCCTCCCACCTCCTCCCTTAGGTATTGAAGCTGAGCTGGTGAGCAACTCTACAAGCTCCAGTTTACTCATTTCACTTAAAATCATGGAAACTTGAAATCTGAACTATCAACAATATTAAACAGCGAAGCTTCTCTGACGATCGAGCACATATTCTGATCTCACACAGCTGTCACGAGATCATTATATTAAAAAGAGGAAAGAGCCATAGGCTTGAATTCTCAAATTGCCTCTCCTGTCACAAGTCAAGGGATTTATGGTTTTGACTATAAATGATCTTCATATCAAACTTCTTTGTTTCACTGAGAGGTTGAGCAGATATTTGAATGCACCACAAATAATCAAAGCTTTAACATGTTCGTGGTCCAGCACAACAGACATAAAACATGGAAAAAAAATTTCAGGGGGAAAATAAAGACAAACTGAAATGGTGCAGATAAACATTGCGCTTTCTTTAACACAAGTAATGACAAGGAAGATTTCTGAGGCTAAATAGTCCAAACATGGCGGGCATATATCCTTACAGTATCAGATGACATCAAACCAGTGCATGTTAACCACATAGGAACCTATTTGATTGCCAAGGACAAGAACATAAGCACAAACACCCCCCACACAGTTTAAACTGACAGGAAAGACACGCTACATAAGTCGTATCAGTTTTTCCAGAGCATTTGAAGGTTGTGAGAAGTTTAAAATGTGTGGCTGGACAGGTTTCCTGTGAGTTTTGTGAGTCAGATGAAAGGAAGGTCACTGCATCTTATTCTCTGTGATACTGAGGCCCAGTCTAAACCAGAGCCAGGTGTGAGTTTAAGCTCATCTTTAACCGATTCATCTAAATTAATACGGTCAGAGGAACAGTATTTGACCGGCTCTGTGTTTTGTCTCGGCGTCAGTGAGGCTTCACTGTATCATAACAGATAACTCAGAAATTTACAGTACTGACAGTTAAAGCAAAGCAAAAATGTATTTGTTTATATGGAAACAAACAGTCAAAATATCTTCTTATATGTTCTGCAGAAAACAGGAGAGACTCATACAGGTGAATAAATGAGGACAAAATTGTTATCAATGGAGTGAACTATGCCTTTAAACAGCCACTTGGGTGGACATTGTTATTTGTACACATTAAAATGAGAACTAACCATGATTTATCTAATAAATAAGTACAATTTGGAAAAAACAAAATAATGTGTGTAATATGTCCGATTTGTATTTATTTGCAGCTTTTGCTCATATCAGAACGTATGATTGATATTGTTTAAAAGTAACAGTAATAACATTAATCTTGCTAAATGATATCCATAACTAAAATTTAAACAAACGTGCGATTTGATGACAATGAAGAGGTACCTAATTTTTACTAATGGAGCTCTGTAGGTAAGTAAGCCAAAAAGTTTGGGAAACACCCTTTTCTGACTTGTTTTTCTAGCAAGATCTGGCAACCCTGAATGACGTCCAGGGAGACCATGAAACATTTGAAAAATCCATTATTCACACGGCTGTACTCGGATTGTAAAATCATCAAAGTCGGCCTTGTTTCAATCTTTCCATACGTTTAACAAATTCATAAAATCCACCTGCTTTTTTTTTTTTGGCTTGCTAGAACCAGATTCATTGATCCTAAAAAATACATTAAACTAAACTGAGCATAAAATCAGTTCCATTAAATTACAGGCTGCTTTACAAACATACAGGCCCCGTTTGGGGAGAATAAGAGTACAAAAATCTCTCCTGATTCTTCTCCACAGATCTAATCTCAAAGCATCCACATGTGTTGGCCTGCCATCAGACTTTCAGAGTCATTCCCCAGTAAAGCCAGAGAGAAGATACTGAACAGGAGACCGTTTTAGACCTGCAGGAGTTGAATGGTCAGTGCAGTAGGTTAAATATCTACATGTACAGCAGAACTTCTGTAGGTTTTTAAAAGCAGCACTGCTAAGCTCTAAGGTATCTTCACTAATCTGTAATGTCCCAATGAGAAACATATGATGAGGAACATTACACATAGGATAAAAATTACCGTATGCCATCTGTCTGGCAAAGGTTTTGGCACCCAGGAGTGTGCATGGATTTTTTGATCCTTCGTTTTTATTAAACCATATGTATTTGCATTTCTTCATAGCATGAAACACATTAGTTATTTATAACAAAATGACATAGCTACACATTTTCAAAAAATGAAAGTAAATGGCGCTCGTACACAGTGTTCATGTAGCTCAACTGGTAGAGCATTGTGTTAGAAGCGCAAAGGTTGTGGGTTCGATCCCAGAGAACACAAGTACTGATAAAAATGTATACCTTGAATTCACTGTGAGTCGCTTTGGGATAAAAATGTAAAATTTAAATGTGGAAATGTGATCGTGTCAGACAGAGTTTTCATTCTGAGTGAACTATCCCTATAAAACCCATGCAAGTGTCTTGTTGTACATGATATTTTATTCATGTTTATTAAGTCAATGAACTAAATTACACAGCCCTTGTGTCCATAAAGCTCATTCTAATTATCCCTTCAATAGTCACATAAATCATATAGACAGACGTCTCAGATGTTAAAGGTGAGTTGTTTAGGGATTCAAGGAGAGATCTGTTTTTATATAATCCATCATAGCTGCTGTATTTGGACGGGGCGTCCGGCCGATTGCCAGTTTCAGTTCAGCTAAATATTTAGAGCATTACTATTTAGCTGTTTAGTCATAGCAATGTGCCAGATTGCATGTCTGTGATCCACAGAAAATACACGGATATAGTTCATACAGTAAAAACAGCCCAGCACTGTTCTTCTGATGCTGGATTACAGCACATTTATATGCACTGATGTGAAAGAGACACAATGTACTTTGAGATAAGCTGCAACTGATCATTGTCTGTGTTTGTCAATGTCTGTCATTTATTTTACTATTTAAAACAAGGTGCTTGTGCTTTTCTGGCCTGAGTTAAAGCTCAGGTTAAAGGTCTGAACTAAAGCTAAAGTAAATTCTGTGTCACTAGTGATGTAGAACGAAATAAAAAACTTTTTAAACAGGTTTCTTAAACTCTTGTCTGTCATTTGTCAATCAAAATAGATAGCCACGCCCCCAAACTAATTTAAACTTGATGAGAAAAAGACAAACTACAGGTTAGGTCAGTAAAAACACAGGATTTGGCTTCACTTATATCAGTAATTTAATTTAGCTCACAATGCAAACCTTGCAGGTTTTAGCGCTGGAAGTTTCCCAGAATCCCTTCTGTGTTTCCATGGATCTGTGACCTCCAGGGATATTACAGAGAAAGAAATGTTCCTTTCATTTATGACACCGACCGCTGGCCAACAACACGGCTCTCACAGCAAACCTTAAATACACAATAAAACCTGGCTCAGGTTGCTGGATTTTCAGCTCATCTTTATGAGCTACATTTCAAAAGTTCTCAAAAGTTCTCCGCAAATGTTAATGCAAGATGGAAAATGTGGGTTGCTAAGCATGTAAGCTGTAAGAACAGTGACAGCTCACAACAGAATGAATCAGTGTGTAGAAGTAAACAGAGCCCTGTGTCTGGAATGCTGTAGCGTCCACTAAGCTTCTAATATTATCTGTATAATGTTGCCAGTTGAACTCATGAGGTTTCCTTTGATTAGTGTGGCGAAAAGACAAATTTTGACTTTAGCCTGAAGATGCCAAATGTTCTTGGTATATCTTGATTTCTAAAACTATCCAGTACTTTCTATTTATGAATGTTTTAGAGACAGGTATTATTAATAGACTTATAGTACAGGAAGCACAAGGTTTATATTGCTGTCAGCTGTAGGCAGTGATAGCTTTGGACTCCATTATCCATTTAGATGTGAATGAACATGTTGTAAAATAATAAATCATTCAATGCACAAATGAACAGAAGCTTTAGAAGTATTCATTCATTGCAGAGTGCCTTGGTGAAAACTGCTTTTATAACCTTTTATTTAGACAGTGTATTCTGGACTCTTTGTAATGGAAAACATTATTAATATGATGGATGAAGTCTTTTAAATGTTATTTAACTGTTTACTGCAGTTTCAGTCATTTACTTCCTGCTCATTGGAAGCAGTTTGTCTTAGATACAATATCACACTGTTATTAATGCAACACAAACTCATAGCAAAGGTTACGCAAACAATACTGTATGCTTTTATTAAGCAATAATTTAAAGGGCAATAACTTGTTTTTATTAATTTTTAACATCTTGTGCATCCTATGACATTCTACTATAGACATAGATATAGCCAGATACCAAGGCTGCGTGACATGCCCTCATCTTTAAAAAGCATGAACAAAACTACAGAAAGTTAAAGAAATGGCAATTCCAACTGCATTAAAAATGGGTTTGCATGCAATAAGGATAAATATGGCTTGTGCCGACCACAATGTGTGTTGTGCAGTGATTACTGGCTGCTGAGAGCCTAAAATCACTGAAATTCAAACAGCATTTCAAAACCCAAACACTTATTTGTTGCCTGTTCTTGGTCCTGTGCAGTTCTTGGTAATATTTTCAAAGACGTTCCACCTCGCATTTGAACAATTTTGGCACCGTGTTTTCTTGCCACTAAATCTGGGTTCCGTAGAAAAGTCGAGAACCGCAATTTAGGCAAAACTCTCTCCAATCTTATTTTCTGGCACTGTGCTACCTGTGCTCTCATTTAACTGCCACGAATGAAGAACTGGACAAAGACAGTAAAAATAGCAAGTGCTGCTATGGACTACATGCTGTATTCAGTATTTAAACAGGAAGTTTACTTTGGCCAAGTCAATGTCAAAGCAGTCAAAGCTCCTTTTGATGTCCTGGTTCAATGAGTGTCATTACAAAGCTGAGCCTATCCTGTCTAATGACAGACACTGCAGGTTCAGGACATTAGCCAGAGCTCACGGACCGCACCTTAACACTTTAAAGCAGAGCTAATGGAACAGGGAGTGTCTGCATGCATATTAGTAATGCTACAGGTTATCCAACAGACACCCTATTGATTCAAGCCCTATTCACACCAAATGCAAAACCCAGATGAAAGGGCTTAAGGTTCATAAAACCGAAAGGAATATACACTGAGCAAAATGAATGGCAATTTCACTCCTAAGCAGTAGGTGGCGATGATCAACAAACTTGAGATACGTGAAGGAAATATTAAATGCGTTTAACTTGCATTAAGTGCAAGTCAAAAATGGGCAGTTCTGGATTAAGGATAATTTATTTATTAAACAAAACCAAGATGGGACATTTGACAAAAGTAAGGTTTACTGTTGATGTTCTACCACCAGAACGAAGTGTGGAAAAAGTTATTATTGTTATATAATTATTATTAATTATGGCATGATAAATTCAGTGTTTGCATTTATGCATATCCAAATCTGCTCCGCATTTAATAAACCTGTCTAAATTTAGCTTTAGCTTTATTCCATAATCTATTATTTCTATTCAAAAATCTGTTTGCAACAAATAGTTGCAACAAATATTCAATCTTGAACAGGCTTTTGAATACAGGATACCTTCCTTTGTTTCTTCTTATTGTACAAGACAAATTTGTGGTGGGAATGTTAATTTTTATAACAGGCTTAGAAATTAGATTAAATCCCGGTATACTCCAGTGTATTAACAAATATGAGGATGAAAGATTAACTTGATTGTTTCCAATGAGTTTTGCTCTGGACACAAATGTTTTTCCATACTGAAAAACCGCTTCCAGATGTCTTCATTGCTTCAGCTAAAGTATCGTCAACAATATTTGTACTGAATGTCCTGACATGCAAATATATTAAAAACTTTTGTATGACGTATAAACTAAATAAAAAGCTCTGATAGCATAACTGAATCTGAAATACTGAATACTGACAGACCCAAACGCAGAGCACAAGAATAAAAGCAAACAGCTGTGAGATCACAAATTTGGCTAAACTGCTTTTGGATCTAGTTGCCATTTTGGAGAAAATTCCCAAACACATTTTCACAAGACTCTGCTTTTACTGCCACATTCCCTAACTGACCAGCGAGATGTTAATGCTATTGAAGGGAGAGAAGAAACAGGCCTTAAGGCTTGAACAGGGCTCAGCAGAACTAAACTATAAGGACATTATGCTTTTTAACATTGAAGATCACTGGGCCACATATCTTAATGTGTGATTTGTGTGTAAGTACATGAAGGTGAATGTTATCTTTAGACTGTATAATTCTAACAGCAGTATGTAAAATATGCAAGACTGAATATAAAATAAACAGTAAAGCTCTATATAATGTGAATATTTATAGTTTATCTGTACATACTGTGTTGATTTTCCAAAACTGTAAACACTTTGGGTCTTTGGTTGTATCAAAATACTTCTTTGTTTGTTTCAGCATCTTAGCACGACATAGAAACATTAAATCACCAAAAAGACATGCGTTTGGAGGGTCTATCTATTTGCTTGACCAATGACAGATGGAGGGATTATACAAAAATTACACAGCTTTAAGCTCGCATGATACGATTACGTTTTAATATCCATGTTGACTGATACAGAAACTGTCCATTGGGAAAGCAGAGAGGACAGGTTTGTGCACGCACGTACGTGACATGGCCAAAATTTGTTAATTATTACCACGTTACATTTATCGAGTGTTACGATAATCTCTGCTCCCTTTGATTCCTGTCTGAAAATACAAAACACAATATGACATATAATCAAAGAGTTCACACGCACAGAATACAACAAAGCACTATTGCATTGGCACATATTTCCATCCTTTCTGAGGATTCCACTGCTCAGACACTCACAGTAGAAGCTGCCAATAGTATTACAACAGAGAGACGCTTACATCCTCCATTAACCTGCTCACATTCATTTACTTCTATGAGAGACCCAGAGGTCACATAAAGTTCTTCAATAGGAGCGATGAATAGAATATAGAAGGACATGGGGTAATGCAATACTGCTGCAGCTGATGGCCAGCAGGGCCATCGAGAGGCAACATGCCTTGCAGTGGAAAATTCAAAAATTCATTGCAGCTTTTCCAAGTTACAAAACGGGAAGGCTGGTGTGGAAAAGCTACCCTGCCATTTTTCTCCCCCGTGCATTTGGGAATAAAAAGCCATAAAAATGTACAGTATGAGCACAGTAAGCGTTTTAACTCTGGACACAATTTAGGGTCGGTCATGTAAAGACGCTGTGGTTTATTTCATATATGGAATCATAAAACAGTGCGGAAAACAAAGAGGAATATTAAACAACATACATTTCCAACATTACTAAAGGCCTTTCATTTCACAATTGGAAAATATGTTTGATTGATTATAAAAAGAAGAAACAGGGTAATATTTATTACGCTTCATAATGCGTCACTGACATCAGAACAGACACATATGAAATATTCAGGTCAAACGGGAGAGTAATTTAATACAAAGAATGACCAAAAAATGGATACGTTAGAAAACCATTTACTAGTGCATAAAGAACTCACAAATCAATGATCTCATCTGAGGAACTTACTGTATAATGTAACCTAAAGTTATGATGCTTTATACAGTACAGCAAGCACGTTGGGGCAGTTGTGGTCTACTGGTTAAGGAGTCGGGCTTGTAATCAGTAGGTTGCTGGTTCGATTCCAGTGCTGGAGTGCCCTTGAGCAAGGTACCTAACCCCCGATTGCTCCCCAGGCCTTGCAGGGATAGCTGCCCACTGCTCCAGGTGTGTGTGTGTGTTCATGGCTTGCAGTGTGTGTTCACTCCTCACTAGCGATGGGTTAAATGCAGAGGTCACATTTCGGTTATGGGTAACTGTAACTGACAAATACATGTCACTTTCACGTTGCTAGGAACCTTTAAATAACCTTTATTTTTAATGGGGTCATACTGTGTTTTGGGGTCATTTTATCTGTCTTAATATTGTGTACACTGAACTCCCTGCTGAACAAAATCATAATTCTAGTTTGATTATAAAAAGTGACACGAAATCGGCTTTTTTATGTCAAACAAAATCACATAATTAAAAAAATTATTTTTGACCCACATTTTCTTGCTCTGACTTGACAAACCCCATTAAATTTGGGATTAAATGTTCTTCAAGATCTGGGTGTGTTTCAGGATGAAACCCTACTAGCCCTGGAGAAGTGAGCCCACGGGAGCAAACCGTGCCAGTTTATCTCTGCTAAACATCAGGGCTATTTCACCTTCCAAATATCCAACCAATCCAACAATAACACTGTTCTTTATGTTCTGAGTTCATATATTCTTTATCTTAGTGACGTACATCTGTACAACATGTCAAAACCGTCTAGACAAGACAGCTACCACTTCACTTCAGCGCCTCCAACCTACAGCGTTTATGTTTCGAGATCAGAAAGGAAAATTACAGAGGCTCTAGAGACAATTATGTTTCAGTGTTCCTGTAGCTCAACTGGTAGAGCACTGCGTTAGCAGCGTAAAGGTTGTGGGTTCGATCCCAGGGAGTATAAAGTACTAATAAAAATGTATACCTTGAATTCACTGCAAGTCGCTTTGGATAAAAGCTTCTGCCAAAAGAGTAAATCTAAATGCAATGTAAAAGTTTCATGCAATTGTGATCATAATAATTCCTGACTGACGCAGAAATAAGACTTCATTACAACTTATTATAATAAATTAAATAGAAACTGGAATGGAAATTTGGGTGTATGAAAAAGAATCAAAACAAACAGTTGCTG
>JAZGTK010022959.1:0-10106 GCA_036877625.1 Ambastaia sidthimunki | reverse complement strand
AATTCTCTTTCATTTTGCTTTTATGATGCAAGAAAAGATTTTTTTATGCGAGTTAATGATGTAAATGTGGGAGAAACTGTTTCTTCTTGAGAAGGATGTTGTGCCCAACCTAATTATTGTTTATAATTTTTCATAGCAAGCTTTGCTGCAATTGTTTAGTCTAAATTACATATTTCATCAGTCTACAAAGATCTGATGAGGGTTTGTTTTAGTTTTTGAAAGGGTAGTTTACCTTAAATGAAAATTCTGTTATCGTTTATTAACCCTACGGTTGTTCTAAACTCGTGACCTTCCATCTAGTTTGCAGAAAGCATGGCATTGTAATGAACAGAGACCAGAACTTTCAATCTTCAGAAAGGATGCAAAAACACCACAAACAGCATCATTAAAGTGGACCGGATGACTCATCTCTGCAGTTTCTTTGAAGAGATCTGACTCAAAAAAACTGTTCAACTTACACAAGTCATATGGACCAATTTTATGATTTTTATGCTGTCCTTTTGTCATTTCGGAGCATGACAGGCCTCAGTCTCCATTTACTTTCATAATGAGGTAAAAAGTGGCCAGAATGTTTTCAAAAATTCACCTTTTATGTTAGTCATGCTTGGAACAACATGTGATTTTGTAAATAATGAAATAACTTTCATTTCTGAATGAACTCTTAAGTATTGCTTGTCTAAAACACAGGGTCAAGAATGTGATTGTGTTTTGCTGTGATTTTAAACAATGCTTTGGTTTGTTGATAGGGAAAGAAAGTAGCAGTTATTCCGTTTTAAAGGTTTCTTTGATCATTGTTCTGTGATCAGAATCAGTTATAGTGGTTATTGAAAACTGGACAAAAAGTCAATATCTTCTTTAAATGCTTGCTGCTTTATGCTATCTTAAGATTGGATTTCTTAAAGAAACAGGACATGGTTTAAAACAAGCCTGATATTTTTTCATGTCTCAAAAGCCATTGAGACACATTACTTCAGTTCTGAAGATACCTATAAGCTACTATATGCACAGCACCAGTGCATGATAAACATTTGTGAGAATGTTTGTGGATTTTTCAGACCTGCTCATTTGATATGTGTTTGCATGATCTAAAGGAAGCTGTTCATGGAGGAATAAAAAAAAATATTAGACATTTTTTAAGGAGAAATTTTAAGGAGAAAACTGGTAGCAAGTCTGATCAGCAGCTACAGAAAAAGTTACTGCCAAAGAAATTTCTCAAAATTAACACAAAAATTCAGGTAATTTTAAGGTAATTTTGTTGTCAGGTAATTTTTTATTATTTCTTAAAAATCATTTAAAAAGCACTATTGGAAAAAAACTATAAATACTAAAATATACTACAAATACTAAAAAACTTAAAATACGAAATACCAAAAGCTAAAAAACTAAAAAGTATTTAAAAAAAAAAAGAAAACACAATTTTCTTGTGGACACTCAGGCCTAATGACTTAAAATGTTAATTCTCGACAGAGTTTTAGGACTACAAGCAGTATATCTTCAGCATCAAGAAAGTTACATAGCATGTAGCTTTAGCGTTTCGCCCTTCTCTGCTTAGCAATGGTGATTTTTGTGTACCGGTATTTGTTAGCGCAGACGCGCCACAACAGTGGCCGTTGCGCTTTTAGCCCACATTACCTCATAACACCCAGGGGCCTGTTATGGCCCTTACATAAGCAGAGAAGCTCAAAGGAAAGAACGTTTGAGACGCAGGTGTGTGTACGTTGGAGCATGAGGCTAATGGTAGCCTGTGGAATAGGGATGTCTGGGTAAAATGGCAACATTCCATGAAACAACTCCAAACAGCACCCCTGCGGAACGTCGGAATGGAACAGCCTGTCGCCACGGCAAAAAAGACAGCTTCTAAAAGCCCCCAAATAAAAAAAACGCCCCAGCAAATGTCCATTTAAATCATGTCATCACTTCTGCACCCGGCTGTAAATATTGAGTGAGCAAAGCTCAGACAGACGTTAAGGCAATAAAGCTTCTCCGATTTTCGAAAACAAGAGTTGCTAGTCACTGATGGTTTTGTCATGGCTCGAATTTGTAGCCACTTCTTTCTCATTACCTGCGCAGTGCCAGAAGGCAGGTGTAAAATTGATTAGAACTGTATTTTGCAGACTACGGGCCCGTGTTCTTTCAAAGCCGAGTTATGATTTCACACAGATGTAATGTTGAAGTGATGATTTAATTTTACTGAGACTTTATGCCTTCGTAAAGACGTGTCGGCCGTAAAACGATTGTCACCATTGCACAATGTGATTGAAATGTAATGTAATTATAGCGCGACACGCTATTGCTAGTGCAGACACAATTTCATTTGTGAAAAGAACAGAGAATGCCAAGATTATTTTTATCACTGTAATGAGGAACAAACGTCTAGTTTAGAAAACAACGGCTTTACTATTACTACTGCTTATACTTCGAATAGAAAACTGTAAAGTGTTAAAATTTAGCCCGTAACTTGTGCCAAATCTTTTCTGCTACATATCTCAGATCATGTACAATTTTTGTTAAGTAAAAATGTACTGTTATTTTTCCAGGCAACCAAATTTTTTATTTGATGGGAAAAATAATAAAAAAGATATCATTAAGGGCTGTTTTGGCTTTTGACTGAGCAACCACACAGAAACTCCCCAGAGCATCTTAGCAACTGCATAGCAACACCATGGCAACCACCCCGGCAATGAGTTTTGTACAGGAAAGCAAAAAATGAAAAATATAATGGCTGGTTTGTGGCTGTAGAACTTCAGTTAATCTTCAATGAACAACTATGACAGCGATCAGATTTTTCAATTAAATTGCTATTAATCAATCCTTTTTATTTATTTATTTATTTTTTTAAAAAACACACTTGGTATGTGTTGGTAAGTTGAATACTTTCCCAACATACACAGAAGAAGAAATAAATGCTTGGTCAGCCCTGCTTTGGTAGCGCGTTCCGCGGTTTGGAATAAAACACGGTACAGACCAACTGCTAGCTGAGCAGGAGGCTTGCCTTCAGGCACCCATCCGCCTGCTCCTTACCCATGGGCAATGGCGATGGCAACTTCCCTCCAGCCCTGGACCCCATCCACTTTCACTCTTTCTCTGTCCGTCACACGTGCCCGCGGTAGAAACCTGGCAAAGCGCGGCGTGCCTCACCGCGGAAGATTTATACCTGGAGCTTGACCCAGTTCTGTTTGCATCTATATTAGTGAGGACAGAGGGTTGGGTATAGGGAGAGGAAAAGGTCACAGAGAGCCCAGGTACTTCACTGATGTATCAAGATGATGGAGCTGGCTAATTTAGTTAGCAACAGTTGTCTCCTCCGCTGCCACAGATGGTCTGCAGTCGCCACTGCTCAAGGCAAAGGTTTAAAAACGAACACTTGAACCGAGGAATCAACGAACAGAGCCCCTTACATGAGACGCACTTTCAGATGTTGTTTTTCTAGCAGCTGTGTGTAAAATGGCTTCGGTTAGCGGAGCTACAAAGCTACGTCCAAAGAAAGCTTCTGATCTGTGACACTATGTGGCAAATTTGTCATTGCTATTGTATTGGCTGGAAAGTCGCATTCAAGTTATTCTAAATTAAAAGGATTTGCGTCCTTTTAATTCATGTTTTTTGTATTTGATGAATTTATGTACTTTGATAATTCAAATAAAAGTTGATAGTTTTTTGATGTTAAAATATTTTGATATCTCAGCCTAAAGGTGAGGTAGGCGATTTCGGAGAGGCTAGCAAAAGCACGCTAGCTTTGAAAGCATAAGATCCCGCCCTCCCTTCAGAGTGCTCTCCAGAGCCACACCTCCTCCAAAACAGATGAATGCGATGCGAACACATTGTTTGACAGACAAGTATGACATCCTGTCATTGCATTCGGTCCAAATGCAATGATTGGATGAATATTTATAGACAACTTTATTTGGTGATTGCTATCAAATCACCAGTCATTCATAAATGGAATGACTTTGGTTTTAAGTTAACTATTTTAAGTTAAAAAAATTATCCTGAAATGCTGTGTGAGAAATCACTCATTTACACGTTATTTAACACTAAAAGAAAATTCTGTGCATAAACCTCTGATGAGTTTGACCTTTAGATTGTATGATTTTATTGTTGCACTTAAAAAGCGTTAATTATTTTTGCCCTTTTTGTTAGCGTGAAATGTGCTAAAATCTTCATGGCAGCTGACACAGCCAGGAATAAAAAAAGTCATTTGAATGAATACTTTCATGAAAAAAATCATTTTCCCTCCATGTGACATTTTAATATCATAATCATTTCATATCCACAGGCCTCACGATTACATTATAAAATAATCTATAATAGTTCACTGAAGAGCAACGACAATCACACATGGAATAATAACAACGACTACAAAATATGTTGTGCCACAGACTCATTTACATGATAGAATAACCTTCCAGAGAGGAAGAAAGAAGAAAAAAACAAGAGGATAATATATGCGTCGTGTTTGTGGTCATGCACTTCAGTTGTTTATTACCGAGAGAATTGCATTAAATCACCCCACAAGAGGAGCACGTAGAGGGGAGGGGGACACAATGAAGCAGGCCTGTGAAAATAATGAACTCCTGTGGGGATAAGCACACCTCACTATAAAGCCCTAACCACAAATTAAGTGCTTGTTGCCATCATGCCTTTGTAGAACACAGGCGCAGGTATAACCTGCGTGACTGTGCTCCTCGTTGTTGTCTTTTCCTCTTCTGAAGGAAAGACAAAGGCGAGATGAGGGGAGAGACGCTGTGGATCTTTCCCATGGCGGTTGGTGCGCGCTCGACGTCTTTTGATTCTTCTCTGTGTTTGTGTTTATAAAGGGAATGGCAGTATGAGGCGGTGAGGAGTGCTTGAAATCGGCTTGACGCTCGGCCTGAGCTCAGCTTATGTGTTTTTTACATAGTTGATCAAAAATGTTCATATTGCAAAACCTCATGCAGCGGTTTTAACATGCAGATACCAATCTTTTGATGTGAACCTCCAAGAAGGTTTTATTACTCAGATGTTGCTCAGGAGACCTAATTGAGTTGTCAGTTTATGATCAACTCTATGATGTTTCAAATTTTTTTTGGAGGGGGGGTAAACAAGTAAGACAATTTATGACAAAAATAAAGTGTGGATGGCACAGTTCAGGTCATTTGGTCCTGAAAGTATTTGATGAGAAATTTTTGTGTTTATTTTTAAATCTCTGACTTGTTGTCTTGTATGTCTTCTGAATCTCCTAAAGAAACGTGTTACAGTTTTATGTAACACGTTAGTAGAACCTTTTTTAACAATATATATCATATATATAAAACATTATACTTAGTGCAATGTTTTAGAAACATTGCAGAATTTAAAGTTTTAAAAAAAAATGTTTTAATAGCCAAGCAACAATGTTAAATACAACCTAAAATTGTTGGCTGGTAAAGAGCCAGTTCAGAAACTTTTTTCAACTAACTTTTTCACCCTCAAAACAGGGGGGCCCATCCAGCAGGCTTTAATCAATACAGAAAAACATGAACTTGAGGGGACACATGAAAACTCTGACCGCAGATGAAGATTAACCACCAGTGTCTCGGACATGTTCTGCCCGTCTTCATCTCCACCAGCTTCAGCTACCAGCGGATCCATCGATCACCAGCGATCAGACAGTGTTTTTCTAAGCACGCAACACAGGATGACATGTGTTTTCCTCAGAAGTCCTAGGTGAGCTCCTGTATCATAAATCATATCAGACAAAGCCCTGCTTGACCTCTAAATGGGGGAGACGTCGCAGTATTCAGATTCTCAACAGTGAGGGTTGCCTATAACCTCAGGCGTTTTTTGCTTGTCTTGGTTTGAGCTTTGAACAATGTTTGAGGAATCCCAAAGGCCGAGCAGGAATAACAAACGATCCGTGTCTTTGGCCCCATGGCGTGCGTGCTACAGTAGACAGTAGTGGTCCTCATGTAGGGAATCGTGTTCTTTCTCTAGTGGACCCATTTTTAGCTGTTGAAATTGTTTGCGAAAGATTTTTGTCCAAAATAAGTTGAAATGCAATTCAAAGTGCTTAAATCTGGCAAAGACTGAATTGAGGAGAATATGATCCAGATTTTGTCTGGCTGAAGTATAAACAGCAGTTAAATTGGGCCAGAATGATCTGGTACAGTGTGTTTGCTCAGGGCACCAGAATCACCACTAGACTGTAGGGTTCTCCCACCTCCAAAATTCCAGTTTAACCCTTGAGTATAAACCAATAGAAAGCCAAGATCAGAAGAGCTACTATCGATGTCCTGAAACTGCCTCCGGAACTTCAGTATCTGTGATAGATTCGGCTCCTTCTAAAGTGCATCTGCATACCGTTTAAACTTCTCCCCACCAGACGTCTGCACATTTTATGAATTCTTGTGCTCTCCAGGTACAGTACAGCCAAGCTTCCCACATCTTAGCATAGCGCTCTGCAGGCGCATGCTATTTTCTTTTGTGTTAATTAGTCACTTGCCGTGCCTTAACAACCAGAGATCAGAGTCAATGGGGCTGTTTCTCTCTGTTCCACCGCCTTTGATGATGGCTCGGAGAGAGGGGCTGAAACTCAGCAGCCAGCGCATATGATGAAGCGCTGCCCCAAGCGTGATCTTTTCCCATCAGCCCCTCAGCACCGAAAGGACACAAATATGGCCGCCCGACAGTGTGCACATTGGTCCTTCTTGGCACAGCTATTTTTCTTCAGCAATCCTCATTTACTAGATGAAAGGCACTTACTGTAATATTGCCTCAGTATTTCCTGTAACTGTGGAGACCGCAGTCCTTAGAGCTCCATTTTTGCAGAATTCAACCGTGTCTTTGTGCAATATGAGGTAATGGTGGATTATGGAGCGTGGATGAGGAGCTGGGAAAAGGGCCGACTGTTTTTTGTCATTTACTGGTTTGGAGTTTTTTCAGAGAGCACGAGTCCCAGTCAGAGGGTCTTGTTAAATTATTGATCAATGAGGCGAGTGGTGAAAACACAGCTTACCACTATGTCCCCCCCAACCTCCTTTTTCTCACTTATCCAGATACATCAAGCCCAGTGTAAAAGCTCCACTGTGCAGAAAAGCCTTCAAGTTCACTTCAATTATTCAACATCCCTCCACGATTATGAATTATTGAGGTAAAAGCATGTTCTTGAACATGGCCGTGTGCGGAGCTCAAGACACTCGCCACTCATTGGAGAGATAATGAATGGGGTCTGTCATTACAAAAGTCAGTGGTTGACTTGCGATGCAAACGATTGGAGGTATTTTAAGAATTGATGTACCGTAATGTGTGGTTGCGAGGAAACAGACAATGTCAAAGGACTTTACCTCACTTTACAGCATTACACAACCAATTAGCCAAACTCGGGTTCCTCTGCAGAAGAGAAAACTTCAAACCGTCTAATTGTACTCAGCTCTCTTGATAAAACAGTGTTACAATGCAGTTGAAAGGCTAAATCCCATCTGTTGATGCAAATATCTCGTTGGCGTCTGTCGAACCATCCGCTCTGGTGAAGCTAGCTCGATTGCTGGCTTCTGTTGAGAAGCCTCACTCCACTTTATCTTGGCTTTGCGTTAGAGAGAAAGCAGATGATCCGATAAATTATCAATAACTCCCCCATAAACCAAAGACACTTTGGCCGCATGACGCTTGGCGCGAAGCAACGTCCCCTAATCATTCATTCTAAGCAACTGCTTCCTGGCTGAGGGCCTCTTTTGCTGGCCTCTACAGGCTCGAACCCTCACAAGGTGTTTGAGTGGACTGCTTAAATATTTTCATTGAAGAGTTTTTCTAAAGGGGCGAAGTGCAACCTCTCGTTTTCAGATAAGGAGGGGATGAGGAGAATTATTCAGAGGGAGATCTCAGGGACAAAGAGAAAACAAGCGCAAAGAGAGACAGGAAGAGAAATAATGAGACATAGACGAATGGAGAGAGATTGAGAGAGCAAATCCTTTTGACTCTCTGTATTATCTTCTCTCGCCCCCATCAGTCTGTTCTAATGAGCGTTTAGTTGCTCCAGACCTAAGGCCGCGGCCATGGCTCCTCGTTATTTCCTGAGTCATTCCAGTCATGCCATTTGTGCCGGTGACCCAATCTCTATATTTCTTATTCTGTGCTAAAACCCCAAGGAAAGAAAAATCACAAACAAGCACTCGTTCTTAATATCTTAATTGTTTCTTCTAAAGTAGACTCTTTCTTCTAGATTAATTAATGGAGACTTATCTCAGGAGAAACATCTTCTGTTTCTCTGATGTTACTCTTGAGATAAAGAGGCCAGTAATCTCTGTGTTTTGTGTGGAGTATCTCATCAGTCTTAGACTCTTTTTTTTATAGCTATAAATTGTTACTGTATGTACGCAATTGTCTCATTTATTACATATAACCTAAATAATTTTAGGAGAAACATTCTGATACTTACATGAGACATAGCTGAGGTCTCATAAGCAATAAAAGAGCAACCTCCAAACAATGAAATGTTCTTCTGGTAGCATCATTGCCCTGCCCAGAGTGGAAACAGACTTTTATTAGACTTCACAGCTGTTGGGACATCAGGGTTCTAGGCATCATGAACTAACTGGATAGACTCATAGAGCAAAAGCCATTTAAGCAGAATGTTTCTGAGTTACAGGGCATTATGGTTTACGAGTGCTAAACAGCCCCACACAGAGGCTGTGTTACCAATGAGAGCGTTTCTCCTGAGTAACAGGTGCCATAGGTAAGATTTGAAGTCTTTTCAGATAACATCTCAACAATGTCTCAAACTCTGCTTAGATATGCCAAGATCTCAAGTCTCAAATCAATCAAAAGTCTCAGTATGAACTCAAACGTTACTCAAACCATACACGCCTCTATACTACAACTCCCCCCTCCAATGATAAATCAGCCAACCTTATGTCAGCAAACCCAAACACTCAAAGAATGTTTTTTATTGACTAGTTTCTTAACACCATTGTGCACGTTGACACAAAAAACTGTGTTTAATTAACTAAATGTTTTTCCTGGGCAATACCAGTGGAAATTGCTTAGTTTGTAGCCAAGACCCCTCTGAGAAATAACATTTCTTCTGGGCTAGTCTATTGTACCTAAATATTTCATCTTGTGCTTAAGTTAAATCCACAAACAGCCTTAAAAAACGTTTAGAGGGTGTCCGGCTGAACATATCAGGTTAAGTAAAGTGCTCGAATTGGCATTATTAAAGAAAAATCAATGCAGCCTTTACAAATAGCAGTTTCATGTCCAAACCTTTGAATTGCCACCATGTTTATGTTTAAACGCAGTAGTCGACCGACAGCGTTGCTTTTGGCTGTCCTGCGCAGCACAAATGCATTCCTGCATTTTGCAATCAGTTATTATTGTGTAAATGGGCTTTTGATGCACAGCAGGGCCGCCGGTATCGACGTGTTTAAAGATGTAAACATGACGGTACGCACTCAGCCGGCGAGAGTGTATGTGTGTGTTTGTGCATGCATCTCCTGCTGGTTTTAAGAGGGTATTGGGGTGCATAAGAGCACACAGCCCCCTCAGTTCTAAGAGTGCACAGTTTAAAAGGATTGAAATCTCTAGGGTAAGTGAAAGAGAGAGAGACAGAGAGAGAGGGAGGGAGAGAGACCCTTATTAGGCAGTCATCCCCAGTCAGGCCTATAATCCAGCTAGATGCGGCTGCCAGTTGGCTGGGCAGAATCTGCAGACTGTTTGTGTGTGTATCTGTGTGTTTACGCATGGATTCAAGCGTGGCTATAAAACACACTCATGCGTGCTCGTTAACAGCACCCTCTATTATTAACAGCATTCCTGGACACTGGCTCAGACAGACCCTCATTCACGATGGCTCTGTAGTTTTAGGGTCTGTATCAGGCTGCAGGGATTTCTGCTTGATGTTTCATGAGTCCAGATTTCAGATGCTCGTATAGCCAACGCTACAACCAGACATGCTGTTGTCATTGTGTCAGGAGCAACTTCATATTAATATTAAAAATGTTGTATATAATCAATTAAAAAGAATGCATACACACACACACACGTATGTTAGGTGTTCATGTTTAATGGAGGACATCCCATAGACATAATGGTTTTAATACAATGCAAACTTGTATATTAGCCCCTGCACTGACCCTAAGGCTAACCATCACAGAAAA
>JAZGTK010022958.1:0-10107 GCA_036877625.1 Ambastaia sidthimunki | reverse complement strand
GCTTATTGCACTTCTGGTTAGACCTAAACTGCATTTCGTTGCTCTGTACTTGTACATGTGTAATGACAATAAAGTTGAATCTAATCTAATCTAATCTAAAATTATTTAATTAAATCAATATAGGATTATCAATACAGGATAATATGTATTAATTGGAATGCAAAACCTAAATTAATAATTTCTAATATTAGAGTGACTTTTAGTTTTAGATAATTTAGTTTTTGCACACGTCGTTAGACTAAAAAAGAATGAAGCGAGCACAGGCAAAGGGGTACCGGAAGTATGGCACGAGACCCAGCATTTCGTTCCCTTCAGGGAACCTGGGTTACATACGTAACCTGAGACGTTCCCTTTCAGGAACTCGAGCTGCGTCTGCTTGGGATCTGTGTCCCAGGATCCTTGTGGACTTCTACCGTTGTACCATTGAGAACATGCTCACAAACTGGAAACAAACTAGTGGTCCACAGCTAGCATTAATGTGGTCATCCTTCATGCTAAATGAGTGTCTGCTTGGTGGCAGGGAGACCGCGTTTATGGTGACCAAAACAGATGAAAAGCTGGTCAGACCTACGCCACAGGGCAGCTCTGTGGACATATGCGTCCAGTGAGCATATCCATAAGCATGCTCCCTAAAGAGAAAAGGACAGAGGGCCCCAAGCATGACCGGCCGTAGTACTACAGAAGGTATTTTAGAAACATAACCTTGTCTTGGGTATAAAAAAAGCTTTGGCCAAACCGGGCGCAAAGTCTAGATAGGAAGGGGCCACAGAAAGGGCCTGAAGGTCACCTACTGTCCTCAGAGAAGTAATGGCCAACAGAAATACAGTTTTGATCGACAAAAGATCAGATATTTCCTCAATGGGCTCGAAAGGCGGAGCACAAAGAGCTTCTAGTACCACAGCCAGGTCCCAAGGAGGGACACAAGATCGTACCTGGGGCCTCAGCCTCAGTGCACCGCGGAGGAAACGTGTAACCCAAGGGTGTCTACCTACAGGATAGCCACCTAATGAAGCGTGGTAAGCGGATATAGATGCCATGTAAACCTTCAAGGTGGAGTAGGCCAACCCTGCAGAGAGCAGAGTCTGCAGAAAGTCCAGGACCGCATTAATGGTGCAGTCAACTGGGTCCAGGTGGCGTTCTCTGCACCATGAAGTGAAAAGTTTCCACTTCAGGGCATAAAATTTCCTTGTAGAGGGAGCTCTGGATTGCAGAATGGTCTCAACAACCTCAGTTGAGAGACCGGAGGCTAGGAGTTGCGCCCCCTCAGGGGCCATAGCCACAGCTTCCACTGGACAGGGGTGTAAGATGGCACCCGCCGCCTGGAAAAGAAGGTCTCTCCTGATGGGAATCTCCCACGGAGAACTGTCTAGAAGCTCTACCAGATCTGAGAACCATACTCGAGTTGGCCAGCACGAGGCCACTAGGAGCACAGATACCTCTTCCTGGCGTTTCTTTTCCAGAACTCCTGGGAGTAGATCAATCGGGGGAAAGACGTACAAACTCAGCCTCTGCCACATGTGCGCCATGGCATCCAGCCCCAGAGGAGCTGGATGAACTAGAGAGAACCAGAGGGGACATTGCGCAGTCTCGAGAGAGGCGAAGAGATCCACTTGAGCTTGCCAAAATATTATCCATATCTGCTTTAGCTCCATTGGTAATATTCTAACCAAATCACACATGCTCACCTGCTACTTGCTCACCAGTTTGACCTGTCAACTTCACAGGAAGTGATGTCACGTGATCCCTGAGAAGTATTTCCCTGTCAAGGAGGAGCTTTTATCCTTCAGCCATCCATATCTAGTATAAAACACATTCACAGTTACCAGATTAGAAAGAGTAAAAATTCTAATAGCTAGTATATAAAATTAATAAATAATAACTAATCACAGAAAGAAAAACATTTTTCTTGTCTGCATATCATAATGACCAGCTTTGATGCTCAGTGCTCAGTATTGCAGTGTGGCAGTAGTTAGTGAGTTGGGCTTGAAATCAGTAGATTGCTGGTTCGATTCCAGTGCCGGTAGGTAGCAATTGAAGTGCCCTTAAGCAAGGCACCTAACCCTGATTGCTCCCCGGGCGCTGCAATGATAGCTGATAGCTGCCCATTGCTCTGTGTGTGTGTGTGTTCATGACTTGCAGTGTGTGTTCACTGAGAGGTCACATTTTGGGTACAAACTGTGTGGGGCGAGTTACGTTACGTTTTGTTATGTGCCAGAAAAAAAAGCAAGATAATAATAGGGATGCTTTGCTTAGCAAGCACCACTAATTAAAGAAATACTGGTTGTTGTATGTGTTATTCTGATTAATTCTTTATCCAGTTAGAAGAATATTGTGCAACTTCTAATATTTTCTTTTCCTCCCTGAAGCTGTGTATATAGTGGCAATAGATCTGTTGATATTTGATCTTTGTTTATGTTCTTTGGGAGTCAAGGAGGTGGCAGGGACCTATCCCGTCTATTTACACCGCAGGTCTTCCTCTCTCTTTCTCTCTTTCTCTTTATCTCTCTCTTTCTATCACTCTCCATTTGCATTTCTCATTTTAAAGGCATGTCACATAAACAAAAACTTGCTTGCAGCTACGAAACAATGGCCACATGTCAGACATCAGCACCATGTGTCTCCTCTGTGAGACAAAAAGAGGAGCCCATCCAGTAACAGAATAAAGGAGTGAAATAGGAAATCAAGCAGAACACAGAGGGTTGCGTGGCCCACGGGGGTTTTTGTGTAGATGAGGATGAAGTCATCATATCAACTTATTTAACAGGTCATGTCACCTTAACATTTGTCTGCATATGTCTGTGGATCATGTAACATCAAAATGATCATATTGACAATGTATACTGCATAAGAGATATCACCCACATGAGCACCACAAACAACACAAACTAAATAAAATAACCTAACTGCTTTGCCATGGCTCCAACACATTTTGTAGATGATTCTGTGATTATAAAATAATATAATTTTGGTCTTTGACTAAACATTTGAATATTTACCCAATATTGATAATGTAGGCATTACATTCACAATGCACTTTAGCGCTTTAAATAGCAACAGTTTCTTCTTTGACTGATGAATCACTCTTTAGGTTTATGGGAATGTAGCTTTTCCATTAGTTATCCAGCAGTTAAACATGATATTTAAAATAAATGTAATTAAATTTAAGTTTAATTACATAAATATAATTTTTACTCTTCCAATTTTTACTTCTACACTTTATTTATGTAACTACTTTATTTGCATCTCTGATGGATTTGTTGCATTCAATAAAAAAAATCAATAATAAATGCTCCTGCACCAAACCGTCAGTGCAAAACACCCACAATTCAGTGCTTTATGGTGGGGGAAGTCCTGTAAAGAACATTACCCTACCTTCTTACAGCCGCAACATTGGGATACAATGCTCATTTTGTTTTTTACTGGGGTTGGCGGAGCGGTGTGGGGGGGTATGGCAATTCTGCCCAAGATTTGCCTCCATAAAGCGGCTTGAGCTCAGGCCCATGAGCCTTTCCAAACCTTCCAAGAAAGTTGATAAGCAGATCCCCAAATGAAATCTCCCAGTCCCCGGCTGCTTCTGCCTCTAATCGTTTTATTTACAGTTACAATAAAGACAAGTATGTAATGGCTGGCTGACATAATAAGTGGTGCAGAAACAATCGGAAAACAGTCCTAAGCGCATTCCAATTTTCGCATTAGGCTAATCGTGGAGAGGAAGGAAATAAAGACATCAGTTGGATGAAATGAGCATAATTGGAGAATAATGTAGTTAGTTTGCTTTAATCCTCTGCATAATATTAAAATGTTCTCAATGCTCCCCAGCTGCAAGCAATCAGACGCTCTGGAGGGGGAAGTTGGGAAAAGAAAGAGGGAGACAGAGCCTCATGCAAGTGTCTATTAGCAACTTAGGGCCAAAAGGGCCAAAAAAGAGCCAAACATTAGAAGAAAAACAGAAATTGTGGAGCACTTGTCTGTTGTTATTTGACAATGCTGGGCAGTGACTAAAAAGTGACTCTTAACTACTTTTTATTAGTAACATGACAGTAGCTCAGATGGTTTTTATACAGTAATAGCGTGTTGACTTTCTGTATTTTTTGTGTTATGTAATGGTGACAGAACACTCCATGTACATATTTTTTTAGCATGTTTCTGTGTTTAGCATCCTTTTTATCTTCATTGAGTTTATGCCAGATAAATACTATAACTGAGTTATCGGTTTGATTTAATCATTTGAAATATTTGCCAACTTTAACAGGGTTACTAACAGGGTTAAGTACTAACAGGGTTAGTACTTAAACCACTTTAAACTATGACTTTCAAAGAAGCTTACCAAACACTAAGTAGTTACTTCAATAGTAGATGTTCAATAATAGTTGACTTCAATATTATATTAATAAAAGGCCAGTTCATGTAAGACAGTGAGTATAGCTACAATAACAAGATACATGAGTGTTAGCTGGGCTGTTAGCTCATAACACTTACTGTAGATACTGTATCGTAATACACTCACAGTCAAGCAAGTTTTAACTTTCACGACCCAGTAACTCAAACTACAGAAAGCTGCTTTCTTTTACTTTTTTTCTTTATCATTATCTGTGCTCTGGTCAAGTGCCCAGCACAAAAAAAGAAAACTGAATGTCTAATCTGAGCTCCCAAACTTTTTATCATGTTATTGTCTGAAGTTTCAGCAGACAGAATGTCTCAAAACCACACCTCGGTCAGTAGCAGAATTAAAGGCAGGTAATTTATTCTCCATGTGGCTTCTCTTGTCTGTGATTTCAAGACTTCCATAGCTCTGAGGATGTTTTCATGTTTTCGTGTTATTGTGCAGGAAATTGTCTTCAGTTACGAGAACAAATAATATGAAAACTGCCGAGGTTGCCTTTGCTTTGCATCAAAATGCAACAGTGAATTAATCAAATTAAAATTCATTGTTAAGTGATTTTGCTTTAATTTCCACAACCAAGCCCTTATTTAGGGTTTGACTAAGGGTTTTAACACCAGAAAAGGGAAGTCACACTTAAGGGCCTCAGTAACAGTGTTATATTAGGAAAGAATTATCAATCCTTTAAGACAATTTGGATAACCTGGGTAATGTATAACAGTATTTGCTAAGATTTCTGCTGTTTGTACACACCTTTAACTGCAGCAGACAAATGGACTGTTCTTTGCTTATTGATTGACTGCCATTAAAAGATTCAATTTCAGATTGTTATGAACATACCAAAGCTATTGCAAATGCAGATGAGCATATACTGCCAAATAGAAATAAGTAAGCTCCCATTGGCTCTCATTGGTAATCACCACCTCATGTCAGTGAATATTTGCATGAAGTTAAACTCTGTTGCATAGCCAAAAACCTCTGACTAGCAAACATGAATCAGTCATAAACTGCCTTGACACGTCCAACAAGCACTTAAACAAATAGCTCAATTCTTGTAATGATGCTGTTTAGCATCAGTTATGTCAAACATCTTAACACAAACAAGATTTTATACCTTAGAGAGTAGAAATATCAATAAATAATGACTTAAATTCTTTTGTACATTGTGTAAACAATTTTAGGCCTTTTCTGTGGCTTGACAGCAATGGTGACTATAAACTAATGTGTGGAAATAAAAGTAGTGTAAGAGTTCTTCATAATTTATTTTGTGTTGTACAAGGGAAGTATACACAATAATGGTTTTTAAAAGGTTCTGTACAGTGATGCTATAGAAGGTTTTTAAAAGAACCATTTCTTTCTTGCCTTTTTATAGTTTTATACAAAAAGGTTCTTTTAAAAAGCATATGCTTTGGAACACTGTGAACTAATGTTTGTTTTTAGAGTAACTATTCTCTTGACATCTACCACTGATTCTAACCTTAAGCCTTGAACCTTATATTTCATAGTATTGTATTTGATTCTAATACAGCACTATGTGCAACATTAAACTGTCCCTTTGCTTGTGTGTTTATTCTGTGTTATATAAAGGCCAAGTCAAAAGATATATCGTATATTTTGTATATGTACTCAAAAGTTACATATATTGGGTGTGTGTTTTCAGTGTTCCTCTCTCTTCTCTGTGCATAGTCTAGTGACAGAGGTGACTGCCATATGTCCTCACAAAGCCAAGAACGGGCCTGAAGCACTGGTGTATTACAGTCATTAGCCCCTCACACTGTCAAACTCCAAACTCATTTAGCCTCATGCTGGACCTTCATTATGATAGACATGTATCAGATGGCATCTCTAGCTGGGCACAAGCTTAGACTGAGAGCAGGGCCGCAGCCATGGCCCCCTCCGCCCCCGCGGGTGGGGGTTTGGGGGGGGGGGGGTTGTGGTGAGAGAGAAGCAGATGTATTGGTGGGGGTTTATGCTAGAACACCACAGAAGAAGAAAACATCAGAGCTCTCCAAGAGTCACATTTGCTTTCTTGCATTTTTCCCTCTTTCTTTGTTGCTTTAAAATCTGTGTGTTCTTCTCAACAAAATGCCACATAGACAATAACTGGCCTGTATAAACCTCCCAAAGCTGAAAAGTATAAAAATAAAACAGCATGCACTAGAAACATATTGTTTAAATGTTCTCTGTTTATTTCACCACACAAACATTACAAAATAATTGGCTGCAACAAATTTGCCCCTGTTTGCTGACAGTCATTTGACTCAGTCTGTAATAAAAAGTCAATGAACCAGGGGAAGTCTTTCCTATAGCAAAAGCAGGGGAAACTGTCATTTCCTTGATCTCCGGCTTTTATAAAAACATCCTTTCTCGGAAGAGAAGACTGCAGGGGGTGGAAGGCCTTGCTCGACAGATCGAGATGATAAAATGCATATGCTCCCAAAGACAATGAGTGCTGAGCCACAGACTGTGACAAACCTGCTCTCTGATGGTCTATCCGAACACCGATAATGAAAACAACACAGAGAAAGGAAAAACCACATGTTAAAGCAAATGAAAAGTGTATTGCATTTCCCTTCTCTGCACGACTGCTCCTACATGCCATTATCTCTTAGCATGCTGATATATTGCTTTGCTTTTAAGACATTCAGAGAATAAGAGCAGGTCTCCGCAGCCCCAGGAGAGATGCCTCGCTTATACTGATCGGTTGTTGCTATTGGATTTCTGACTTTTAACTGGGTTAACCTACTTTACTGTGAATACAAATTCAATTCCTACCACAGCTGTTTTATTTGGCATGCGTATCTTTCCCCCTCTCTCTCCCTCTCGACAGGCTGTGTAACCACATGGAAAACAATTTCTCTCTGCGGAGCACTGGCAAACCATAAAATTAAAATGAAGTGCCATTACATGTTCACAAAGCAAAGGGTGTTCCTTCCCCCCCCTCTTTCTCTCTCTCTCTCTCTCTCTCTCTCTCTCAATATTGACACACTCCTTCTTATCCCTTTCCTATTGGTGAGTTAATGCTGCTTTTTTGCCATTGAGGTTTTTCTGTTACGGTGTTAACATGCTAGCCTTAGCCTTACCTTTAGCTGTTTAAGTGTGTGTGTGTGCACATTTAGTATAGTTCTTCTTACAAGAGACTAAATAAAGCCATATGAGGGAGTCAGAAAACCTTTCAAGACTTCATTAGGCCAGTGAGAGTGGAGAAGTTAAGCACTTTAGTAAGCTGGTACTGTTTAGCTGCATAATGTCAACAGGAGCACTCAGGCAGCTGCTCATACCCCTAACAACCCCCTCGACCCTCGCCAGTCCTTTATTCACCCCAATATGCTCCACTCAGGTGGTGCAGACCACATGGGAACCTCTCACTTGCCTGAGTGCCACTACCCAGCCTGGGGCATCCCAGACTGACATACTCAGAGAAACCTTCTGGAACTATAGCTAACAGGGTTAAAATTGCAGCTTGTGCCAATGTGTTTGCTCATGTATTTGTTTGAGTCGACTCCAGCAGAGTGATCAGATTGAACTCTCAAACCAGGACACACTGGTGGTGGGGGATGTCATTTTTTTATTGATTTTGTCATTTATGTGTGAATGCATAGTTAAGACTGAGGTGTGTAGCACCTATTCCAACAGCACCTGTCCAATCAATAGCACTTATCCTCCTACTAACACTAACACTTTCTTTCTTTCTTTCCAAATAAAAAAAATACAATTTTGCACTTGTAAATTACACTACACTAGACTAGGGAGACTGGCACAACACTTCCATACTGTTGCCTCATTTCGTTGATTTACTGTTTCTATTGTTCTTTCATTTGTAAGTCGCTTCGGATAAAAGCGTCTGCTGAATGTAAATGTAGCAGGCCATTTGTTTACTCCACTGCAAAACGTAAACCCAAAATAGCACAAAACGTTAAACAATATTTAAAATTGCCAAACTTTTTATCATTTTCAAACTTGTAGATAAATTCAACTTAAAAGTGTAAATACTGTGACTGTGTGGCACTAATCAGAACATTTCTGTGGGTTCATTGCAACGAACTGGGTCAACCAATGGCATAAATTTGTTGGCGGGACAATGGCAGGATCTGTTAAGTGACCAATGTCAGATAAGTGAAGAGCTTAGGAATCTGTTAAAAACAATCATTATTAAAAACAAACACATTTTTGCAATTTAATTTGATCAAAGTGAAACTGATATGTAATGTTCGATTTGAGCAACAGTAACATTTACAGTAACAAAAACATACTTTGTTTGTAGAAGCAAAAACTGTGCTGATTATCCTGGCATTGTGTTACACGTTTTCATGTTTATGCGTGATTGGTCCATTCTTTGGATGGCAATTAATGAAACACTATTGTTTTTCACATCTGTGTGTAATAAATGGATGTGTGTTGTCTTTCTTACACTTAACCTCATCTGGAGTTCTTTTTATCAGGGTTTGTTAAACACTATAAGCATCAGACTAACGAGTAACAGTAGACTGTGATGTTTGTGTTGTGATAGAAGTTTTGAGTGTTCTATGTGCTGTGGCGATGACTGTACTGAAGCGCCACCTAGTGACACATTTTATCTAACAAACACAGAAGAAATTAAAAACCTTACTCAGAAAATGTTCTCTCATAGAGTAGAGTTTCAATTGTTTAAATGTTTTTCCATAAAATTCCTTAAAAAGAATGTTCATGGTTCGTCATTAAGCTTGTATGGTATCTGTGGCATAATGTTGATTACCACAAAATATACTGAAAAGGTAATTAAATTATTCTTTTTATAGGCCTTGTGTTTCAAATAGTGTAGACATGAAATACATTGCCTGACCCTGTACATCCATTGTTAGTGCATTATTGTAACTGCAGCATGGCAAAATTATTTTCTGTGGTAGTCAACAATGTACCACTAATGCTGCTAATAGAAGTTGTCTGCAACCTTTAAGAGAAGTTAAAAACACCTGAGTATAGTATACAGTATAGTACAGTATAAACTTTGAATTAACAGTGTATTGAGATTTCTGACTTTTTCATTCCTTTTGCATGTCTTCTGGTGACAAAATTAACCAAAATTACAGTTTTTTTTGTTTCTTCTTTTTTGATCTCAATTTTATTTAAATGAAATTTCAGTGCTGTCTAGGAGAAATAAGATACTATTATTGTTATTTTATTCCTATGATATTAAATAAAACCGTGACTAGTGAAATGTTTTGATTGAGACTCATGACATAACTGTGAAACAATTAAACTGCTGTAAAAGTTTCCTGATTAGCTTTAATGTGCCCTTGAATATGAGGCTTGTCAACACAGATCTATCGATGTTCTTTGCTAGCAGTTACAGTCACGCATCAAAGCTGAGCTCACAAACGGCCGACAGTGAGGAGTGCCTGTCATTTGCGCATAAAGGTGATTCACACACATATATACACACCCTATAATCCTTGGCTAGTCTGTTCATTTTTATCGCAACAATAAAAATTTGCATTTCACACACACACACATACACGTGTCCTTTGAGGACATGAAGATGAATTAGATTGACAGTGTCACCTTCCAGATCTCACATAGGCACTAATGTGGGTCATTTCATCTTATCCACCGTGATGTCACACAGTCCTCCTATTAATGGAATTAGTTTTTTAAATTATTGAATTTAGCAGAAAATATTGATTTGTTTTTTGTTATTGTTGGCGCAATACATTTTGCTAACACTTAAGAGACTGATTTTTAGGAGA